>JABFER010000016.1:0-294699 GCA_013618295.1 Fusarium armeniacum | reverse complement strand
ACCTCCCAGTGACCAGCCTCCTCCTCCCCCACCTCCCGGTGCCTAGACAAGGCCAAACTGGGATCATTGGTTTTGGAAGCTTCTGACAGTAGTAAATCCCCGGCTAGGGACTAAAGATTGTTTGTCAAGCCGGATATTAGGAAGGGGAATAAGCGATCGTTTCTAACGTGGCAGCGACTAACCAGTACAAGCCAAGCTTGTATTTCACTGCTCAGTATCATGAGTTTTGATG
The DNA here is from genome assembly GCA_013618295.1 of Fusarium armeniacum. Classification (NCBI taxonomy): domain Eukaryota; kingdom Fungi; phylum Ascomycota; class Sordariomycetes; order Hypocreales; family Nectriaceae; genus Fusarium; species Fusarium armeniacum. The sequence continues at coordinate 294,467 of JABFER010000016.1, read as the reverse complement.
ATCGAACCGTGTGTTTGCAGCTACCTAGTTATAGTTCATTTCGAGGCACGGGACTAATCGCGTAGGCAAAGTGTATTTGATAATTCAGTCGATTTGTTTATATGGTCACTGATCTCTTGTGATTTGCTCAAGTGAAATAAATGACATGCTTACCTATCTACTGTAGGAAATGGGGAATACCCGGTTTATGCACGTCGATAATTGATGCAGCTCATGCATGCTTATAGATCCCCGCATTGCAGTACTGGCGTCATTGTACGTACCTTCTACTAGAAGTCCCGGAACTGGAAAAGGAGCTTGGGCCATGTGACAACAACTACCTGAGAAAGCGACGCAATCGACAGGAGTTGCCTGTTTCTCGTCGAGTTCTACAAACTTCATCTCGCCTTAATACTCGATACTTTAATTTTCGTTTAACCCATAAAGGCTCTTGCGACGCGTTGTGGAAGTTGCGCTCCTGAAGTCTTGACAGCACCTTCTACTTTTGCTTCCATCCGTTAACAAGCGTCATCTGATCCAGTCTAGTTAGATCCTTGTTCAATCTGCCTGATTCTCTCCCTCGTTGTCTTGTCTTATCTTTCAACCTCTTTACTTTCCTTCTACGTGCTTTGTCTGTTCGCACCGCTACGCGTTAACTTGAATCCTGATAATGAGCCTACAACTATAACTCTTATTCGCGCCACCTAGACTCGTCTCTTCACTTCGCGACGCACAGGCGCGACGTGTATACGTACGGCATTACCTCAGCGACAATTCCAAACATTTTCCATTACAATGAGGGCTAAGAATCCCCTTGCCTTCCGACCAGGGCCTGTGACTTTCTGGACTACTGTCATATATATCGCCCTTTTTATTCCCCTTATTTGGGTTCACGAGACTGTCCCTCCGGCTCCGGCCGATCGCTCATTATATCAAGGTCTCAACCTCACCGAGGCGTGGCTGGATTTGCAGACCATTAGTCGCACTTATCATCCATACAACAGTCACGAGAATGATCGAGTACGCAAATTTCTTATCGATCGTACCAAGGAAATTTTAGACCGCAACGACCTATCTTATACGACCGAGACTATTGGTGGTGTAGACTGGTATTCGAGGTCAGTACATATATTTCGCGACTACGGACGCTTGCTGACACTCAGTAGAACCTCTTCCCTTGAAAACTTGAACTCCTTTGATACCCCCGAAGAGACAGTGCAGGCCAAGCCTCGCGGGGCCACTCTCTTTGACGACAGAACTTCCAATGTCTCTTGGACTTACAACACCGCCCGGCGCATGGGCTCTAACATCTCTAAAGGGACATGGTTGGGACAATACTTTGAAGGAAACAATTACTATGTCTACATCCACGGCACAGACGACCCTGAAGGTGAATGGTGGCGTGATGAATCCAAGTATAAGAAATTCCGCGGCCAGGGAGGTGTTCTTGTCAACTGCCATTTTGACTCGTAGGTGGTCCTCATCCATCATGTACTTCGACGACTAACAGTTGTAGCGTTTCCACTGGATATGGTGCTACTGATGATGGAATGTCCTGCGTCTCCATGCTCCAGCTCTTGAGCTACTTCACGCTCAAGGGACGTCAGCCCAAGAACGGCATCGTTCTGCTCTTCAACAATGCTGAAGAGGATGGTCTTCTTGGCGCTCGAGCTTTCGGTTACAGTCCCTTGTTACATTTTACTCATACCTTCGTCAACCTCGAAGGCGCTGGAGCCGGAGGCCGAGCTCTGCTTTTCCGTACTACTGATTTGCAGGCTGCCAAAGCGTACTCCAAGAGCCCTCATCCGCTCGGATCCGTTGTTGCTGCCAACGCTTTCGAACGAGGCGTTATCAAGAGTGCCACCGATTACGAGATCTTTGCAGACATCTTCGGACAGCGCGGACTTGACATCGCTTTTTATGCGCCTCGTGCACGCTATCATACCAACCAAGATGATGCCCGACATACATCTGTTAACAGCATCTGGCATATGCTCTCAGCTGCTCTGGCTTCGACTGAGCATTTGTCCAAAACGACTGGCACCATCTTCAATGGTGATCGATCTGATGGCAACTCTGATCTCGTCCAGAATGGTAAACAGGCTGAGGGCGTCTGGTTCGATATCTTTGGTGCTGCATGGGCCGTGTTCGCGCTTAGGGGACTCTTTGCATGGTCGTTGACACTCCTCGTCGCCACTCCTCTTGTCCTTATGGCCTTTACGTATATCCTAGTGCGCAAGGACAAGTACTACTTCTTCGCTCGAGACATCAAGATGCACTACGACATTAACGATGATCCAGTCACGATGGGTGGCTGGAAGGGCTTTTTCCGTTTTCCTTTTGCACTTGCTTTTGCCGGAGGAGTAACCATTGCAGCTACACTTTTGGTTGCTAAGTTCAATCCACTGATCATATACAGTAGTGGATACGCTGTGTAAGTAACTTTGACTCATGACTGATCACAAACTAATATGTCCCAGGTGGTCTATGACCTTGTCTGTCTTCTACTTCTCCTTCTGGCTTATTATGCGAGGATCGGCCTTTGTCCGCCCAAGTGCACTGCACAGAGGCTTCGTGCTGATTTGGCTTTTCGCTCTTGGATGGGGTGTTCAAGTTATCTGTGCCGTGGCAGAAGACCGCATGCACATCGGCGCCCTTTATTCGACCGTGTTCTTCCAGTCAGCCATCTTCTTGGCTCTGCTGATTTCTCTATTGGAGCAGTTTGCGCTGCTGGGCAAGCACGACTTTGCCCTACAGCTGCACGATGCGCACCAGGCACGCGATGTCTCGAGCCGCGGGACTGAACAGGAATCCAGACCACAAACGGACAACGAGTCTGCCCAAGCTGAGGCCGATGATGGCGAAGAGGAAGGCGAAGATGCCACTGAGACAACACCACTTAGAGCTGGCGAATCCGGTTATGGTTCCAACGCTCAGACATCATTCGCAAACACCTATCGCCGTTCGGTTGCCGATACTTCACCCGCTCCGCCTAGTATGCGACGATACCAGCCTTTTGAGCACGAACAGAGCTGGTCCGGACGTCTCCCCACATGGACTTGGATCCTTCAATTCCTCTTTCTAGCCCCGATCCCTGTGATTCTCTTTGGTAATCTTGGACTCGTTGTGATGACTGCTACGCAGATGACAGGTACAGACGGAGGTAGTCTCCTCGTTCCTGTTCTGTCTCTGGGTATTTTGAGCATCTTTTTGTTGCTGCCACTCACACCTTTCATGCACCGAGTCACCCATCACGTGCCCATGTTCCTGTTCTTTATCTTTGTTGGCACGTTGATCTACAACTTGGTAGCATTCCCGTTTTCTGCCAACAATCGCTTCAAATTCTACTTTCAGCAGGTGATTGATCTCGATAACGGCACCGACACGGTCTCTATTGTTGGAATTGAGGATTATGCTCGCTCCGTTATCAGCTCGCTGCCGAGTACGACTGGTCAGGACATCAAGTGCCAGCCAGCCGTTGGGCGGGATCTAACGGACTGCCAATACGACTCTTCTTCTCTGACTCCCAACTTGTATAAGGACAAGTCACCCAAGCAGCTAGTCTCGATTGAGACGGTCGACGGCAGCGATGAATCGAAAGCACGAATTCGAATCGATGCCATAGATTCCAGACTTTGCTATGTTCGCACATCTCGACCCATCTACGGATTTGCTGTTGATGGCGCGAGTGCTCGAGATCCTCGCTTTGGAAAGTTTCCTTCAGAGGGTTTCAGTAGCGTTCAACTCTGGCGACGTGATCGCGATCGTCCCTGGACCTTAAATCTTTACTTGAATGACCGCAGCACGTTGGCCGCGGCAGAATCAGAGCAAGGAAGTGAGATGGCAGGAGACGAGGAATTGAAGGCTAGATCGGTAGAGCAAGCAGCAGACCGTCTAGAAGTCACAGTCAGCTGTGCCTGGAGCGATGCCAACACCCCCGGCACGATTCCTGCTCTTGATGAACTTCTTAAGTACATGCCTACTTGGGCAGCAGTCACCAAGAAGAACGTGGGTCTTGTAGAAGTTCGCAAGACTCACAAAGTTTGAGTAATGGACGGGAGGATATTATGAACACGACGTGCATGAAGGAACCGGGAAGACTTGGCTACATATATTGCTAGAGTGGTTTATGAGTACGAACGGTCTTGAAACATGGTGCTAGCCATTGACAGGGAGTTTGGGATTGTTTGTTGCATTGGTTTCGTGTGGCATGTTGTTCAATTGTTGAGTAACCTGGGTGCCGTAAAGAATATGATTGTCAAATATTTTCAATACACCAACACTGAGGCCCAGTTCACATTCGGTGCGACATAACCACAAGTGCGGAACGCAAATATATAATCCACAACTCTTTGCAAATGAGAAATTCCTTTGTGTCAATTCGTGACTGGTTTGAATATCTTGTGATTATTTATGTGCGGTGCTTCGAATATCATCCTTAGCTAGGTACCGGGTAGCTCGGGACCGTCAGATAGGTACGCATTCTCATCCACCCATTCTTTTATCTTAACCACTAAACCCTCAATTCGAGAACCTTAGGAACCTTGGCAGAACATCATGGCCCCTCAAATATGGCTGCCCTCAGAACGCCCCAAAGGAGCCAAGCAAAAGGCCCTCATTTACTACATTTGTGGCAATCCAGGCCTTATCGAATATTACACCGACTTCCTCAGTAACCTACGCGGTCTGCTGGACAAGGCGGAAAAGAACATTGCGTACGACATATATGGTACCAATTTGCTCGGATTCAGTGACGATGATCATGAGCCGTTCAATTCGAATAACAAACCTTGGGGCCTTGATGGGCAGGTCGAGGGTATGTACGACAAAATCGCGGCAAAGGGAGAGGGCTACGACTTTGTGATACTCATGGGCCATTCCGTTGGGACATATATCGCAGTCGAGATCTTCCACCGACACATGAACAACCCGAAAAGAGCGCCGCATCTCAAGCTACGACATGGGTTCCTGCTGTTCCCTACGCTGACGCACCTCGCTCGTTCGTCCAACGGCGTGCAGTTTGAGTTGCTACGTCGCATCATTCCTTTTCTCGACACTGTCGCATCGCTACTCGCGCGTCTATTCCTCGGGTTACTAAGCGTATCAAGCGTGACGTGGATCGTGCAACGTCTTTTGGGCTTCACACACGCAAGCGCAGACGTCACGGCGCGATGGCTGAAGAGCAGAGATGGTGTGTTGCAAGCAGTTCATCTGGGATTGACAGAGTTGGAGATGATCTGCGAGGAGAAATGGAGTGATGAGATTTGGGCCACAGCTGGAGAGGAGAACGGAGTACCGAGGTTCTTTTTGTTTTATGCGAAGAAGGATCATTGGATTCATGATGCGGAGAGAGATGGCATTATGGAGAAGAGAGGACGAATGGCAAGGATCGCAGTTGACGAAGGGGATATTCCACATGCATTCTGCACACGGGAAGGTAAGTAAAGTCCTCCCAGGCAATTTGATATTTACTAACAGGTTTAGATGCGAGTCTGGAGGTTGCGAAGAGAGTGTGTGAGTGGGTTAAGGAAATCGACGGGCACAAAAGTGAATAAGAACAAGAATTCTCTCACTCGACGCATGTCTTTCAAGCCTCGTCACAGCGCTTCAAAGAAGTAGGAAATTATCGATAATAAGACGTGGACTGTGGACACTGGTGCTGTGGTTGCATATACGAAGCTGACGATAAATTCAAGACACATGGCCACCACTTAAGCATAACACATCGTCTTCTATTGGATCTCAACAGTAATACTAACCTTTCAGCCACAAGAATATTTTGGCTTTCCACCCCCTGGCCTATTTTCAGCGTCACATCGGTTGTCGGTTCCCCCGCACTGCGCCAAAAGAAAGATCGAGGGGGACGGGGACGCGTAAAGGTCATGGCCTCTTGGCGGGCCAACAAAGGATGGCCTTTCGGGATACGGTCCAGAAACGGAAGGGCTCTCAATGCAGACAAAACAGACGTCGACCACTGGAAGTGAGGCTAGCCGTTTGGGGAAGTTGGAGGTGGCGAGTAACCGCTCAGTGATTGGGTTACTCAGCCAGTGACAGTTTAATACATGATCGAAGTGGTGTGATCACGATCTGCAATCAGGTACTGAATGTTGTTTATTCGTGAAGTTTGTCAACCAGCCAGTCATTCAATTGCAAGGAAAAAAAAGAGAGAAGTGAGGTAGGTAATTATCACTGGTATATTCGCTTATATTCATTGTGGTCAAAGACCATTACTATTAACCCGTGAATCGAATCCTGATTGCGTTTCCAATTCTCATACACATAATCAATATCGTCCTTTCAACTTAAAAAAACAATGCCTCTTATCCCGTTCGTCTCACCAGATGTGCAATGACTGTCCAGTTTGACTACTTGAGGAATCGGGTTTTCATAACTGAGAAGCTGGTTCCTTAAACTCCTTTACAGAGCAAGGGCAGCGAAAGCAGCCATGGCGAGGGCACCGAGACCCTTGAGGCCAGCAGCACCGTTGGCCTGCTCGGGGCCCTTGGTAGGGGTGGCAGCGGGAGTAGTAGCGGCACCAGCAGCATCGGAGGCGGTGGTGGGAACAACAGGAGCGACAGTGGTGGTATCGGCGACGGTGGTCTCAACGGCCTCGACGGAGGTGCTGACAACGACGCTGGTGCTGACAGCGACCTTGGTGGTGGTGGCCTCCTCGGCAGCGGTGGACTTGGCCGCAGACTCCTTGGGAGGGTTCTTGCAGAGCTTCTCGGTAGCAGGGAGAACCTCGTCTTGAGATAGGTAGTTAGTATATATGATGGAGACCATGATATATGGAAGGAAACTCACTGATGGCAACGTCGGTACCACACTCGTCAATGACACAAGAGGTAGCGACAGATCGGACAGCGCTGAAGCCCTTGCAGACACAGGCAAGGTCGGTAACCTCACAGTCGGTCTCGCTGGCGATAGCCTTGTCGAGGCAAGGAATGGCGCACTTGGGAACGTCGGCAAGAGACTGAGCCTGAGCGGCAGCAGCGGCGAGAGCAACGAAAGCGACGGAGTACTTCATTTTGAATGTGTTTGTTTGTTTTTTTGTTGTTGGTGTTTGAAGAGGCGATATACAACGAGTGTAAGAGGCAATGTAAGAGCGAATGGATGAGGAGGAAGGAAAAAGAAGTTAGGAAGATGGATGAAGAAGAGGCTTTATGTAGTTTATAGAGAGTCTAGTCAACAACAACTCGAATCAGGTACGACAGGGGTGTATGTCTGTGCGGGTTTGGTTGCCGTTGGTCGAGTTCCATGGAAAAGGAAGAGTGAGAGGAACCAGCCTCGTCTCTTAGCTGCAGCTACAATTGCATATGGTGTGGTATGTACCGTAACTGCATGTATTGACTGCTTTGGACGTCTTGTTCTTGGTTCTGAAGCTATTGCCATCCATGGAAACTAACCAAGTGTGAGTGGAGCATATAAAAGTGGTCTGGTCAGGTCAATCCCTCAGGGTATCAGGTTAGTGGCATGCGACGAGCCGGGCCAGACTAGCTCATGAGAAGTTATTAACCAATAGGGGATAAGAACAGCAGCAAGGAATCCCAGTATGAAGAGGGGGGTGGATATCGACAAAAGGCCCAAGTGTATGCAAATGATTGTACAGCAACTACGTACGTTTCTGGCCTGTCTATTCCTTTCAAGCAACGAGGCCAACGGGGTCGATTGCCGAATTCGACACACACAGCCGAGTAGATCGACGAGGGGGACTCGGATGAGAAGGAAAAAGTCTGGGGGATGCGGAGAGAGCGAAGTTGAAGTGGAAACACAGGCCTGTACAGTCACAAAGACAGAGACTGCTCTACAGTCCACACAGGTTCAACATTACCAGTTGACTCGAGAATGCAGAAATCGAAAGATGCAATTCTTTAATGACTCGGGTAGATTCTGTAGTAGCCCACTTGGAACTTCTCTAGATCAGGTGCAGAGGGTTCACTAATGAAAGGGGCGACTACTAGTTGGAAAAGTTAGATGGGGTACTTTGTTTAACTAGACGCAGCTACCGCAGCAAAAGTCACGAACTGTAGTCCATTTAACTGAAACCCCTTAACTTAGCAGTGAGCACAGAGCTTCTAGAGCGCGATTATGACTGAGCGATAGGTCCGATCAGCGGATTGTATCCGAGACCTGTTTCTGTTTCCACCTGCTGGTTAGTTGAATGCTTGAGCCACTTGAGCCATCGGTATTCAAAGGTCAGAGCACATATAGAATGGTCCACTTCGGGATATTGAATATTGGTTCCCTCTTTTTAGCTGAAGATCTCGAATAATAGTTATGGATCTATCTGAGAAACGTGACTCGATTGTATTTTCTCTTTGGATCATATTTGGTTGCTGAAAAAGAAGAAAAAACAAGATTTGGAGTACCTACGGATACCCTCCGGGACTTGTTCTGAATTGGGTCACATACTAACAGCAAGGTTATGTTACGATCCCATGGAATTTGCTGGAATCCCGAGGGCCGATTGACGGAACTAGATGAGTTAGAGCCGATATCAAAGATTAATTATCGAGTTGAATGGGAAAAAACAGGTTCTATAAAGTTTGACGAGCTGAAGTTACAGCATACCAACCACTACAACTAACGCTACGCCAAAAATGCAGGAACAGAACAGAAATGAAGGCTGCTAGTTTTTGATTTGATGGGGAATATTGAGATCGGCTTGACTTCAAGTCAGATGGTGAATGGACTTGGCTTCAAAGAGTAGAGTCTCAGCTCGGATGGTGTCATGAACTATGACATTACTCCGAACATCTGACTTTTTTCTCTATTATTATTCATTTCATGTATTATTATGATCTGAGTTACAGTGAACTTTATCATCTCAATGCTGCTGCAGAACTTGCCTACACTGCTTTAGTCCTGGCGCCAACCTCCCCCCTCCCTCTCCCCCCGCATATTCTCTGTCTCTATGTACGCCTCCACCATCAGAAACAAATAACCCCGGTAAACACACCCACAACGGGAATAAAAGACCCTGTCACTTACCAGGGATCGAGACTGACTGCCTTCCTACCATGGACAAATGCATTATTACCTACTCAACCGCCGCTTGTTCTCGACCGCCACGCCGAGGACTCACATGGGAAAAACACAGTAAAAGAAAGGAACCCACATGTCCTGCGGCACTGCTTATTGCTTCTTTGTCTCTGATCTGAGCCTAGCCTGGGGTACCAACTCAACTGTTGTTGTTGTCGTTGTTGCTGGGGGATGTGTCCGGGGACGAGTTCAAATCGACTGATGAGATGGAGAGACGAGGACAAGGGGTCAATCCATCGCATCGTCTATCCGCCGCTGCCGACTTGGCAAACGTTACTAGCGAAAACAGGGTTCCTATTCTCTTTTTTTGCTTTTCATCAACAACAAAGAACCCATCTTGAGTTTTGGCGTTTTGGTGTTTATGTGTGAGCTGATATGCAATGCAAGGCATAACCTCAATGAGAACACGATCTATCTTTTACATTTCTAGGAGTGCATTTCATTATGCATAGGTGCTCAATTATATACCACACACAAAACGCATCCATAAAAAAAGATGGTTACGAAAAGACACCTATTCCTCCGAGATGAGGGTTTATTGCAAGGTACAGAATGTACTTGACTGGCACAGCAGCGCAGTAGGGTAGGGACCAACGTCTTTTTTTCGTCATGTCAAATTTCAGTCCTGCCAGGTCTAGGATTAAAATAGCCTCAAAGGCTGGAGAGAACAAAAAAAGGTTGGGTTCAATGCAACCATCTCAGCTCGGGTTTGCATACAGGGCCATCTTGCGTTGCCACACACTTTCAACCTCGCGGGGACTACCGACCATAGAAAAGGAAGGTTGGTCAAGTTATTAATTAGACCGAGGGTGAAAGATGAAGCATATGATGGGATCTACATTCAGCTGCCCCTAGAGTCAAGTCAAGACAATGCTGTAATCTCCGATGCTGAAGTACCGTGTCGTTCAGATTCAGAAAGCTCTCAATCCTACCAACAGCAGAAAGTCCCATGTTTCCTTGATCCGCCGCCAGCCTTTCTACATATGTACAGTTCAACGCTCGAATTACCACCAATCACTGCAGTTCACTATCCCGCATTCTCTGCCAAAGGGAACCCCTGTCTCTTGGCGCTCAGCCGTTGACAACAACGTCATTGCAACCGTTCCAAGAATTACTTTGTAACAGAAAGTTCAACGGCTTTTTCGTTTTAACCAAGATCACGGATAGATCTCTAGTGTGACGTACGTCGAGACTCGACCATGTGAGTCTTGTGTGCCCCTGTTCGAGAAGGGTCTTTGAAACGTGGTGTGACGCGGAGCTTGAACAGAACTTCTGGCTAAGAGCTTGGCTGGTCGAACTCGATGAGATAGGTAGATACTGGAAGTTGGCTACAGATATTTCCGGGCGTTGATGTCATAGTGAATGAGCCGGCTTATGAATGTTGGCGTACATCAGCCAAGACTGTTCAACAAGACACTGACCTATATTGTGGTTGATGAAAGCTAAAACAGGAATGTACCTCATATTGATGGCACACAATCAATCGAGAACATGCAACTGTAAGCTATATCCTATTCCAGTCCATAAAGAGTCCTCTTCTTGGCTTTCATACCTAGTCTTGATGGACTGAGGCGACGACCTGTCATTGCCCGGGATCCACCCCGAGTCCGAGACCCAAAATGCCCGGCGACGGCGCCGAAACTATCGGCCCTTACGTCCTTTCGGCTCGGAAAGCTTCAGCTTATCGTATATCGCGATAGCTTGAGCTTGTTATGTGATGTAGATCTATTGCAGTCTTTCAGCATCCGCCACAGTCTCAGAAATGCCTTTCCTAAACAGGAACTTCCGCAACTAACCAATATCCCTCACTCAACAAGGAAGCAAATTTTCTCTTGCCTTCTGTCATGCAAACATCTCGTACTCAAAAGACTTTTCAATGTTTTGTAATCCAAAAAGTGTCAAAACTTGACTAAGTAGTTGAGGCTCTCTCGCTTGGACCTTCTCACTCTTCTCCAAACCTCCCCGACTTCTCGGTCAAATCCACTTTATTCACAAACGACGAACCAACCGTAGAGCTCGGAAGTCTCCAGAGCCTCCAAGAATGGCTTGGCGAGTATCCGTGGGGAGTAACTCCGCATCATGACGGAACCGTTCAATAGTTTGGAGAAATATCTAGTTCATGTGAGTTCTCATCGACTGTTTATAAAGTAAAGAGTGTCCCGCTTGTGATAGGTATTGCTCATCACCTCCGAACAGTTTATCATAAAAATTCAGCCAAAATGGGTGGAAAGACTTTCAACGTGGGTATCGTGGGATATGGGTAAGTTAACCACATAATCATGACATCTCACCAGTTCAATCAGCTGACTCAAATAGCATGTCCGCCAAAATCTTCCACATTCCCTTCCTCACTCAGACTCCTCAGTTCAAGCTTCATGCTATCGTTCAGCGATCTCCCAAGGAGGGCAACTCAGCGCCTGCCGATTACCCCGATATCAAGCACTACACAGATTACAAGGCTCTCTTTGCCGACTCTGATGTCGACCTGGTTATCATCAGCACTCCCCCCAACAACCACTTTGAACTCACAAAGGCCGCTCTCGAGGCCGGAAAGCATGTCTTGACCGAGAAGCCTTTCGTGCCCACCTCTGCCGAAGCCGACAAGCTCATCGAGATTGCCAAGCAGAACGGGAAGCTCCTCATTGTTTACCAAAACCGACGATGGGACTCTGACTTTGTCACCCTCAAGAAGCTCATTTCTGAGGGCACACTGGGCCGTATCTTCCAGTTTGACAACCACTTTGACCGTTACCGAATGGTCCCCTCCAAGAACTGGAAGTTGGATTTGCCTATTTCTCAGGGTGGTAGTGCCCTCTTCGACTTGGGAACCCATCTCATCGACCAGGCTTATATCCTGTTCGGCAAGCCCCAGTCCGTCCACGGTCGTCTTCTTTCTCAGCGTAGCGGCAAGTTCGACTTTGAGAACCCCGATGGTGTCTCAGCTGAGCTGACCTACCCCGATGGTCTCATCGTCAACATTCGCATCAGCGTCCTCAGCGCTGAGCTTGAGCAACCTCGCTTCTGGGTCCGTGGTACAAAGGGAAGCTTCCGTAAGTTGGGTCTTGACACACAAGAAGACGCGCTCAAGGCCGGCACAAAGGCTACCGATGACGGCTTCGGAAAGGAGGACCCTGCACGATACAAGTTGATTGTCGTTGATGAGAACGAGAAGGCCAAGGAGCAGCCCCTCTCATCGATTGAGGTTCCTACTTACAAGGAATTCTATGCTCAGCTCGCCAAGGCTGTTGAGACTGGAAAGGAAGAAGATGTGCCTGTCAAGGCCAGCGAGGCTCGGGATGTTTTGCAGATCATCGAGGGTGTTTTCGAGAGTGCCAAAACTGGCAAGGACATCACTTTTGCTTGAAGTCTTTAGCATGATACAATAATAATGAGTCTAATGAAAATGTAAAAGTCAAGTGCATGCTGCGCGCCTTCCAATCAATCTCCTGCTGTGACGGAGCACTTCCCCCGCAGAATAGCTTGTTGTGCCTTCCTCACAACAACCCAATACTGACGCCCCAACGATATTTCAGAGGAGGTAGGTCTTAGGACTAACATCCAATCTTTCATACCGTATTCTTGAGTCTTTGTTGCATGTCAACCCATCATCGCCTAGGCCTTCTTATTAGTGAAAACAACATTATATACACGTCAATCATTTAATTCGATCTCTACCGCCTGTATCGCCCGCGATGGCCAGAAGCCGTACAAAACTCCCTCGATACTTATCGAGGCGGATATTTCCGAGAGACACCTCGGAACCGTCGCCGCCGACTCCTCCTCGGCGAGTTAGCCCACCTGTCCAGTCTCCATGTCATCGGTGTCGCTCTTCCGACCCGAACGATCTCGAGAAAGGATATCACCCTGTGGCGACATCACAGCCGCAGCAGACAGTCCAGAAAGAGCAGAGTCTCAAGATGATTAACCGGTTCATGCCAAAATGGTTCAGACTCTTCATCCAGCTTTGCCTAAACTATGATCGTGACCGCGAGTATCATCGGATCGAGGGAAAATTCGCCCATCCAGAGGGTTCCAGGCACATCAATTAGAAAATTGGGACCGGTAGGAATCGTCGACATTTGGTCGTTCGCTTTGTTACAGTGTTTCTATGGTCTGTATTAGCTACAAGTTTTCTGACTTTTGGCGCATATGAACCTTCAGACCAAGTATCAGGGGAGATGCCTGTATACAGATCTTCACCAGACGGTAGTGCCTCTGGATTCGAGGGAGCATATGAAGGTAATGGAGCATATGAAGGTAATGGAGCATATGAAGGCAAGGGAGCATATGAAGGCAAGGGAATCCTACATGGATTGATGGATACCAAAAATCACCCTTGGTTTCTCACCTTCTTCTCTGAAGTCTGTCTTATCGGTTCGGCCTTTTCCATGGCTCAGGGCCTCGTCACGTCTGCAACCCTCCCCATCGTAACGTCGAAAATGAAGCTAAAACTTCTCAGTTTGCGAGGAGCACGAGTCGGAATGGAACGCGTAGGGCATACGGCCACCACAATAGCGACATTACTTCTCACAGGCGCGCAAGTTAGTGATCCTGAGGAGATAGATCAGTCCGCATATGAAGGGTTGCAGAAGCAACTGCAGTTCCGCGTCTTGTGAGTTCTCTTCCCCATTAACCCAAAGTTCTAGCGATTAAGTATCTTTAGCAAATGCCTCGCACTTTTAGTGGCATATCCCGTCTGTATATTGCACCAAGGACTAGATAACGCACGTTACGCAGATGTTGTCAGCCGCTGCGAAGAAGCCGCATTTCGACTCACGAAGATGGACCCCATCACGCAGCATGATTGTCTGGCACCCATGGAAAAGAATGCTAATATCAAGCGAACGCATTTCTTTGAGACATTCTCATTGGAAATGGAAATGGAGTTCCGTACTTCGTGCTCAAAGAATAAACCCCCGTCTTTGGCTGCTCCAAGGGTCATTGCCCAGATTCGCATGATTCTCGAAGGCTTGATTGATAACGAACAATTGGACCCTTTCAGATCAGCCATCGTCCGTAAGTGATCACCTCCTTAGTAGTGATCACGATTCTCATTACAACAGGCGAGAACATTGATGTCATGGGTATATCAGGCCGCGAGAGCCTGGTCTATGCTTATACAGACGCAATACCTGTTGCTTTCCTGCACGTCTTCAAAGTCATCGCCACCGGAATGCTATTCGCGGTCCCTTTCTTCATCAACATTGACTGGAAGAGGACGATAACATCGGAGTGGCTCTCCTTATGTCTCATGATCGGAGTTGTTGGTACTGCTGGGCTAACAATACTCAGTGAGATTGATTGTATGTGGAAGGCTTATCACAAAGGAATGAATACCTATGCATGGTCACTTGGCATCGCCCGAGAGATTGATGAACTATTGGATGAACTGCCGAACAGTAGTATACTAAAGCATTGTTTCAATGTTAAGTATGACGAAGTCTGCGGGGTTAGCCCAACGTGCTCACCTTGTTCAGAGTTTTGAGCAACGTTTTATTCACAAGGACCAGCTCTGTATGCTAGACTAGTAAGGAATAGAGAAATCAACATATAAGCCCTAAGATATTAGATTAAATCATGTGAAAGTTTAGTTTCAATAGCACAAACTAACTTATACAATCTCTTATACTGGAAGCGGCTAACGTTTCCAATATCGCGCAGTACCATGCAGATGGACTAGCCACTCGCTGAGACGTAGTTCGAGCTACATATGGACAGGGAATAATACATGGCATTAAATGTGCCGTCCTGTCCTGCATCCTGTTGAAAGTCAATCTTCCGTCTAGATGAAGGTGAGAGTATCAGGACAACAACTTCAACATAGGTAATGTAATATAAAGAGATTGGGCGCGAAATCATTTAGATTGACCATAACATAGAGTAGGTATCCTAAAGAGCAAACCGTGCAACCCTTCCAATTCAAGTAGAGCAAGTAAGAAAAAGATGAGCCTCAGACTCATCGTCTATTCAACCGAGATATATCCCCCCTCGCAATGCATTTCCTCAAGAACATGCTTTAAAATGAATAAATAAAATAAAAATCAATAACTCCAATACGTGGTATATATGTATGTATACATTCTTCCAGTATGTGCAAAAACCCTTTTCTTATTTTTATGTTTAGATAGCAAGGATGAATCCTGCAGCGGCTGCAATGGCGACGAAGGCGCTGCTGGCCATCTTTGTCGCAGAACTCTCAATGTGAATCTGATCGCCGATGAATTGAGGATCGTAGACGCCGGGTTCACTGCTATCGATGGTGCCGTTCCAGCAATAGTTTGTGAAGCACTCCTGGCACTTATCAGGCACGGTATGATTTGTGCGGTCGAAGCTGCGGGCAAGCATGGCGCAGCCAACACAGACAGGCCAGTTCTCGTCGCGGGTGCCGTTAAGCATGGTGGCAACAGCGTAGCCGTTTTCGATAATGGCAGAGAGCTCAGAGGAGTTGATGCTCATTTGGAAGGTGGAGATGTTGGAGGAGTAGATGTAGGGGTAGTTGGGAATGTAGACGATGAGAGGAGTAGGCTCAGTCATGTTGGTAGCATTGCAGCCAAAGAATGTTGGGCGGGAGTTGAGGCCCAGGTTCAGGAAGGTGTTCTTGTCAGGGACGGGAGGGAATGATGAGCCCTTTGAAATGCTTTTTAGAGAGCGCTCGTAAGTAGCGATGGGAGATGCACCATCGGGCCAACTGAATTCGGTGTCGGCCGAGGAATCGAAAGAGAAGACAACGTCAACCTCACGGTCCTTTCGCAAGTGAGGGTAATAAGGGATGTTCTGAAGATCCTCACCACCGTCGACGAGAGTGAGGCGCTCGGATTCGGCGCTCAAGTTCTCCTCGGGGTTCCAGCCATAGAAGGGGTTAGGGGTCCAGTCAGCGATGTCGTTGTTCTCACTGCCGATAGCGTTGAAAACAGCGGATACAGCCTCGATGGCAATGTTGGGAACACCGTCGGGGACGTAGTTGCTGTCATCCTCGTTCAGGTACAGAACGATCTGGTTGAAAAGACTGCTGGAAGTTCCCATGACGAAACCAGCATTGTCGAAGCCAGCGATACAGGACTTGTCGCTGGGCAGCTTTCCCTTGTCAAACTCGGAACCAACGTACTTGAGGGGAACAAAACCCTCAAGAACAGGGTCGTAGGAGCCAAGCTCCCAGGGAGTAAACTCAAAGTTGGTCGCGTTGAGCGAGATGATCTTCTCGTTGGGCGCGCGACCGTCAGCAACAATGAGAGGCATAGGGGATTTACCCTCGGAGAAGCTAGGATCGTCGGCGATGGAAGACCAGGTGTAGGAAGGACCGCCGTCTGTTGCGTTGATGAGCTGGTACGACAGCATGCGGCCCCAGTAATCGGTGAGAGATCGTTCGTAACCGGCATCCTTCTTATCTGAAACGGCGTCGAAAATGGTGTTGTAGTACTGAACCAGCGAGTATCGCTCGGGTCCCTCCAGAATCGAGTTCTCCAACTGCCAGAGTCCAGGATATTGTACGCTTTCTTGCACAGAAGTGAAGTTGTTCATCATCAAACTACCGACGAGCCATCCACCACCGGAAAGACCTGAGAGATATGTCGCACTTTGCAAAAGACCACCGAGGTTTCCATCCTTGTCGCTACCGTCGGAGCGAATATCCCAAGCCGCCAGCGCACCGGCACCACACAGCATGGCACGATAACCACCGCCAGAGACGGCAAGACCAATATTTGGCAGAGCTGTAGCGTTGGTCTCGACATCCTTGAGATACTCTTCGCTGTTGAAACCGGGAATCGCAATTCGTTTCAAAAGATCTCGGATAGGGGATATGGTCTCGTTTCGGCGCTTGGGAATCCAGTCGCGCTCCATGCTGGAGATGGAGGAGCCATTTCGGATGGTCGGGCGCGTGCTCGGGCAATCGACTTTGGCGGGAACATAACCATCGGGGGCTTGAGGAGTGCCTCGTTTTGACACAGACTGGGGAGTGAAATCTGAGTTGGAGATGGCGACAAAGGCGTCATCAACTGCGATTAGGTTGCGGTTAGCTTCGATCCAGGGCCCGTAAATCTGGTAAGAAATGCAACCACGCAAAACCAATCTTTATGCGCCTCAAAATGCAATTATGGAAAGTGTGAGCGCGCGCGATTGCACGACTGTGTCGACTTACTGGATGGTCTGGCAGTAACAGGTTGTAGGGCGGCGCTGGCAGCCAGCAAAAGGGCGAGGCCCGAAGTGATGGCCATGATAATTGTAGCCTCCGGCAAGGTAAAAGAGTGATGAGAAGACGTTAAGCTAGTACGAGTTTGTAAAGATGTCGAAAGAAAGGAAGTAGATAGTTGGAATTTATGATCGCTGTCAATAAATTGGCTCGAGAACAGTTGTGCGATCGGCGAAGTTGGATAATGCGGAATAAGACAAGGTTGGCGTTTCAAAGTTGAATGCGTCTAAGTGGCGAAGGGGAAATAGAGAGAAATACGATATAGTACGAAACAAGAAAAATGAAGGAAATCCCTTTAAAAAAAGAAGAATGAAACGAAGAATGAAAAGGGAATACTAAAATGAAATCCAAGAGGCACGCGAGGTTTGCTTGTAAGGTAAGGGAAGAGGGAACCCGGGATTCGATGTGGGGTGGGAGTTTGATTGGAAACGGTTTCTTGTGTCTTTTTTGATCCGTGCTTTACTTTTTGGCACTTGTTAGCTTTGAAGCGAATACATAAATGTCCAAACAATTGATGAAGGAAGTAAATAAGTGACTATATAAATAACAAGACAATGAATGAATGGCATTGGTTATCTAGTATTTTCTCTACATTCCTTTTTCTAGTGTCATCAGCCGCCGAGCGCACCATTTTCTTACAGGCGCCCAACGTCCCTCTCTTACTTGAACGCCAAGCCATGCCCAGCCCTGCGCCGCCTCTCTGAGCTGTATCGGTCTGATGCAATGATACAGGCTGTGTGACTTGTGTGTGTTCTAATTTAGAGTTATACTACAGATAGAGAGCGGTTACCGTTACAAATAAGCTCAGTTGAACCTTTGAACTGCTACAATTGAGCGTTGATACTCGTACAATGTCGTCTTGTTTATCCCATGTGACATGACCTTTTGCTGTTTACCATGTTCAGCTATAAGTCCACAAGTGACAGCTAGAGTCCATTACGGGGGCCCCCAGAATATCTAACCCCTGCACCCGAACCAGCCACTCACAAGCCTTCAAGCCGTTCCAGGCACACCCGCGACATCCTGGACTAGAGGATTGGACATGTCCGCTGAGGTGAGCCTCGGGATGGCATGACCTCACCTCAGCCAGGGGTCTCCTATTCTGGATATCTCGCTGCGAGATCGTCAAAGGCTGAGTATTAAGATCCGCGGAACATAAATCGTCAAACGACATTTCGATGAAGATCAAGCACTGGCCATCACTAAAGTCATGGGGGGGATTCATTGTCAAATAGTACTCTCGTTCTCGCTCTCACTCGTACACAGAAACATAATCCCTGCCCAGAGAGATTAAAGGGAATGCTCCGAGCTCAAATTTCCAGAGCCAAGACGGCTTGGCGGCTCTTGTGACGTTTTGCTGTCATGCAATTCAATTCAGACACAAACATAGATTCATCCAAAGAGCGCTTAGATTTATGAGATAGTATGTACATATTGTACAGCACATCGTTGATGACCGAAAAGGCATTGCATCAAGTGAGACAAATGTCATCAAACTTCTCATTCTGTCAGCTTCTAAAAATCAACTGTGGATAAGAATCACAAGCCTCGTATCACGTTGTGGAATCTCCTCCACTGCACTGCCATCTGTCAGCAGGCATGCATCCATCGTGGATCACCATTTACCACCAAAAGGAGCAATCTCTCGTGTTGAGTGGTCCAGGAACGCTTACCACATCACAATTTTAGCTTGAACCCCATGTCCGCGGACAATTCCATAGCTTCACTTTTTCTCGGCCGATGCGGGAACTGGAGCGACCCATTCCTCTTTTGCAAGCTTATTGCAGGGTCCTGGCCTCAGGGGTAGGAGAATTGACTGCTGGAAGCACAAGACTCAAATCTTTAGTTATGCTGTTTACACCAAACCCTCGGGTTTGGTCTCTACATATCTGTATCTAATGCTGACCAACTTTTGTGCTGCGTTGCCCGCCAGCATATTCAGCACTGTAATGAGTGTCATCTCATGTTCTTTGATAAAAGCATGGGTATCAAATATTGCAGTACATAGGTAGTCTAAATGTGCATACATATCACATATCTCAAAGCTGGCTTTAATCAGCGAATTCATCGCCTGCAGGCTCTCGTCCAAAAGTACTGTTAAACTTGAGGAGGCCAGTCAAGCCACCAACCCAAGGGTCATCATCTTCAGTCCTGATCATGCATGGCACACCGCCATGCCACTCCTCACCAGGGCCAGCACGTCCAATAAATTCACCTTCCACACGAATCTCAGTCCCTGGAGAGACTCCAGCACATCTTTTCCCATCAATACTGAGATCAAGCTCACGGCCGCGATTCTTCCTGCTCATCCGCAAGGTGACCTTGGTATCCAGTGGAAGTACTAGAGATCGAAAGCTGAGACTACAAGGACTGATTGATGTAATGAGAATAGACTTGACCAGTGGATGAACAATAGGGCCACCTGCACTCAGACTATAAGCTGTCGAACCCGTCGGCGTGCTGATCAGAATACCATCAGCTGTGGTTTCGGTCAGAAAGTGTCCGTTCTGGTAAATGTCGATAATGGCTAGATGGGGGTGAGATCCTCGATGCACCGATATCTCGTTGATTGCTCTCAAGGATGGTGATGGTTCATGAGGGACTGCTAACGCCTTGGCACCCGACTTGGCCTCGCTAGATAATGTATCTGACAGCCAATGGTTGATGTTGTTTCCCGAGGGATCAAACACGTCGGCTTTGATACGATGGCGCAGCAGCACCTTGGAAGCTCGATGAGCTCCCATACTCTTCCCCTTGTGTCTATCCCATGCTGTGTAGGACACTGGGGCTGTCTTGTCCCAATCACCCCGAGGGTAGTTGGCCTCACGCGTAGCAACATCACTGCCACTCATAAAAGTTTCCCTCCAAGCCTTCTTGTATTCTCTGAAATCCCATTCTCCGAGAAACCCTAGCGTTCCCATGTTGAATGAAAGGATGGGAGGAACAGAGCCGTGGAGCTTGTACAAACTTGCGGCACGGAGAACAGTGCCGTCTCCTCCAAATGTTGCAATGACGTCAACTTTGTCTGCCATGTTGGATCGAGAGTCTGAGGCGTATATTGGGAAATCGAGATGCTCCTTTAGCGATTCGGCGATGCGCGGCTCGAAGACGAGGTTGACTTCGGGATACTCATTGTGAAGATATGTGGAAAACTTGACAACGGCTTCGACAACTGCTTCCGAGTACAGCTTGTGGATGATGAGAAGGTTCTGAGGAGGCTTGGGCCAGTTTAATGATAGGAGCGATGATCCAGGCTTGGTGCTTTGGAGATATCGTGGATTTATTCTATTTGGTAGTTCTGCAATGCTGCGAATTTCCGAAGTTCGGCGGGCAGATGTTGTCGATAGAAGGCGGCATGTTTGTGGAATACAAATCGAGGTTGATAGTCGAGTAACGAAAGGACGAATCGGTCGCTGATAAAGTCTGGGGTGGATGAGGGCCAGGCCTCTTATAAGGGATCTTCTAGACATGGTATAAATGATACTGCATAGCTTTCTAGGAGAAAAGATGCCTGTCCATGCTGATTAAATTTGACTATGGATGACGCCGAAGACGGCAGCTACGAAGGTACTTTGCGACGGCTTTGGCAGAATTTACGAAGCTAAAGGTGGGCTGTTTTCACCGCCTGCCGTTCTCAGTCATAAGAGTTCTCGAAGACAATGAGGGTGCTCTAGCTTGGAGGGGTTTAAAGGGATTAAAACACGGTCTCTGGACCCTTCAAAAATTGACTCAGATTTTGTAACCTTAATAATAGGAATTGGTCAGGTGAAGAATGTGTATGACCTGCACTGTAGAGTGTTCTGTTGAACCCCGCGATAGCTTCTGTAGATGTAGATCCAACAGCTGCGAGATCTCATATTATTAGGCTGTGATTGGTCGATAACCGCCCCGTCCTCTGTCTTCAGTAAAGCGTCATAGGACCTCAGCCCTCCAGCTCCGACGCATCCGCCTGATGTCACTAGACTACCTCTGCTAACAGTAGGTACTAACTAAACGAAGAAACAGACAAGCAGGTTATTAGTAGGTACGGTAGCAATAAGCTCAAGCCCATGCTCATGCTCAACCTTAGACGTTAATCACATGCTACGACTGAGACTATCTTATTTTGCATTTTCGTCTTCAATCTAGAGGTTTTTCCTTAGCTTTGCGACAGTGGTTCGTTTGCTACCACGAGGCTTCTACAGCTGCCTGCCTGTGCCACGCGACCCCTCGTCTTCAGCCCAGTTCAGCTCGGCGACTTCCATCTTGACGAGGCAAACACGAGATATAACAGTCCTGAGAGCGCTCTTTTGTCTGTTTTTGTTCGTTCCCTCGTCGTGACACCTCGTACGGAACTCATCGGTCGAGATAGACAAACACAATCAAGCAAGCAATAGCCAGGCGCCGCCATGGCTGGCACCACAAACGCTGACCCGTCAGAGACGGCAATCCCAGCGCCAGAAGTCCTCGCTGGAATCACTGAAGAGTCGTTGGCCAAAGAGCAAAAGCCGCTACCGAAGCAAGAGCATCCATCAGGAAAGGAGGGCTATGGAACCTTTGTGCAAATACTCCGCGGCTCTTGTTTTGCCCTCTACTTCAACTCATGCATCATGATGTATTTACCAAGTTTCATTTGTCGACCGTATCATGGCTAACATGATGGCAGCATTTTCCTTACCCAGCTCATCGGTTTGCCGCTGTACTTTGTCAACCGTGACTGGTACTACGCTTACATAGCCATGACCAAGGGCTTCTTTGGTCTTACCATAACTCTCATGACCCAAATCTGGGGCCCGACAACCATTCGAGTGAGCGGTGACGAGTCGGTCGCTGGCCAGATTAAGTTACGGGCCGACGGGGGAGTGCAGTTTGAGTTCCCTGAGCGGTTGGTTCTCATCGCCAATCATCAGGTAGAAAGACGATGCGATACGCAAAACGGCTGTATACTAATTCTGATCGTAGATCTACACCGACTGGCTTTACCTCTGGTGGATTGCTTATGCCAACTCCCCAAGTATGCACGGACACATCTACATCATTCTCAAGGAGTCACTCAAGCGCATCCCAATTGTCGGGTTGGGTATGCAGATTTATGGGTTCATCTTCATGTCAAGAAAGATGGCTTCCGATCAGCCCAGAATGGCTTATCGCCTTAATAAGTTGAAGAAGCCCAAGGTTGACCCCAATGGCAGGACGTATCTGGACCCCATGTGGCTGCTCTTGTTCCCTGAAGGTACCAATCTTTCCAACAACGGGCGTAGAAAGTCGGCAGGATGGGCCGCCAAGATGGATCTCAAAGATCCCGAGCACGTTTTGCTCCCAAGGAGCACCGGTATGTTCTTTTGTTTGAACGAGCTCAAAGGAAGTCTTGACTATGTCTATGATTGTACGGTCGCGTACGAGGGAATCCCGTAAGTTGTGGCCTGTAAGCCCCGTTACACAGCATAGAAACTGTCGACTAACGGACGAATGTAGCCGAGGTGGATTCGGTGAGGAATACTTTGGCCTGGTTAGCACTTACTTCCAAGGACGCCCTCCCAAGTCGGTCAACTTTCACTGGCGCCGCTTCCGATTGAGTGACATCCCCCTTGACGACCAGAAGGCCTTTGATCTCTGGCTTCGCAAGGAGTGGTATAAGAAGGATGCACTGATGGAAGAGTACATGACGACTGGCCGATTCCCTCGCATGGAAGGCGGTAAGGTCGATTACATCGAGACCGAGGTCAAGACACGGCAGCCGTGGGAAATTCTCCAGCTTTTCACCGTCGTTGGCACTGCTGCACTGATTTGGCACAACATCAAGAAGTCATTTACGACTATGACAACGGTCTTTCAATAGAAAGAACCGAGGCTCGGTTGGGATTTGGGAAGGTAGGGTGAGTACGTGGATGGAACTGGACCTTGGCGGTTGTGTCTATCGAGGTTTGACCACAATCCTTCCGGGTGAGCTGAAGGGATTATTTGATAAAGGTGTGAAGGTTTTGCTCGTTTCGGTTTGATGTTTTCCGTTTTGTTGCGGCATAGATGAGATACCGAGGCGCAGTCTGGTTGGAAAGGAGACAACCATGAGAAGACGAGAGAGGACGCTACAGGAATTCGGACAGTATCCGAGAGAGCAAAGAGGCGAATCGTATATCTGAGTTTGACTTGAGGTAGTTGAGCAGGCGTATAGGAACGTACAATTGATAGATAGCCTGAATGAACGACATTTCAATTTTGTGGCTACTGAAGGAAGGATCATTGACGGACAATAGTGCCTCGGCGCGTACCGACGTTGGAGCTAGGGAAGGATGCGCAAGCATTGCCACAAAGAGTTGACAATGCTTTGGTTTGGGTTGGGTTGCCATGCGGTGTTGCTGCAAGCCTCCCTCAGGTGGCAGCTTAAGCGCGGACGCAAGCCAAGACAAGCTGCCAAACAACCATAAGTTAGCGTCCCCTTTTTCGCAGTTTATCCAACGAGGAGGAGGAGGAGTGTTCAAGGTTGGGGAGGCCTTGAAGTAGCCTTTCCGGTCTCGTCTAGTCATCTTTCTGTCAAGGGTTAGATTAACTACGAGCCTCGGCATCCAAGGTCGCTCTATGAAGCGTTATTGGTTCGGTATATAGAGAGATGATGCGGGGGTGGGGAAGAAACGCGGGGAAAGAGATTAAGTTGAGAGTTTTGAGTGTGTTTCTAGGTATGTGTGTGGTGTGTCTGTCTTGTCTAGACTTGACTTGTCTCGTTTCCAAGTCCGATAAGTTGACAATTAGTCTAGGTCTAGGTCTAGGATTCAACGGAAACCGTGTTGGTGATGGAATGAGATTGGTTTGATGGGCATGTTGAACGGAAAGTGGCTTGAAGCTAAGGGTCTGGGGGTGATGGAAAAGATGACACTTTGTGATTTATCTAGGGTGCAGAAATTAGATGAATAGAAACGGGAGTCTCAAGAATGACGAGATGACTGAGTATTTTTGTTGACCATACTATAAATTGTCTAGTCTTCTTGTCGCTCTGTATCAGAACTGGCTCCCCTTGTTGGTGTAAGTGAGGTCGACAGATAGACAGTAGCAATCTGTTGTGTTCCCTACGACTTATGTAGTAAAAGGGAAATTGGATTGACACAGCATTTGGTTACTGGTCAATACTACGACAAACAATGCCAATGCTCGCTTCTAGATTCAGCCCATGCAACACAGAAACAGGAGACAGAGATGGTGCATCAGTCAGTGCGCTCAGACAAGCAAAAAGCAAGCAAGGGGCTTGTATGCCTGTCAATTACAGAGGTAATAGGGACTCCATATGAATTGTCTGCAAATGGTTGGTCTAATCAACAGCCAAGACTCCACTACCCAAGCCTCTTTTCCTTTTTTCTCTCTCTTCTGTCTCGTAACTAGATAGCAAGAAAGGAATAGTGAGTTAGTATTCCGCACCTCGAAAGAATCAAGTCTGCTGATACATGTACCGTGCAGTTGCATGGCTCCTCCTTCGCATCTTGCCCCAAAAAAGGCAATCCTCCGGGCGTAGGAACTGGAGCTATTAAATATACTCATGGGGACGAATTGACTTACCCCGCAAAGTTCCCACACCCCGGGTTTTTTATTCCTTTAACATCGTGAGGTGTGGAGCGACCTCTAGGTTTAGTAGGTAGATCTTGCGGGGGAGAGTCACAACGTAGATGGGACATGGGGACAATACTGACGCAACGCTCTCCAAAGCATACATACAACTGCAACTGCAATGGCAAGCAATAGCCCTAGACGAGACGCAAAGGGGGGTGTGGGATTTGTTTAGCGATTCCTCCTTGGCATTTGACCGCCACCCGAGGCATGTTTGTGTCGTCGATAAGAGGAGAATAGGTACATTAGTAGAGAGAACCGGGGTAGAGACCCAAATCCCACACATATATAAACAGAGAGGCGAACGCATCGTAAACCAACAAAACAGAATAAACTGGAGACAAAGAAAAACTCGGGGTAATACAAGCAATCCAAGCTTGGCCTCATCGATCCGTGAAACTTGGGACCTTCCTCTTTCTTCTTTGCCCACTCAAAAGGGGGGTTGTGTAACAAATCAGGACAACATAATCCTTCATCACTTGCTCATCTTTTTTTTATTATCTAGCCCTATCTCATCCCCCTCTTATCTCTCTCTCTCTCTCTCTTCTTCCCTCAAACCTCTCACCATATTAACATCCTCTCAAATAAAACCAACCATGGAGAGGCCACACGATATGGAGGCTGTTGAGAAGCAGCCCGACTCCGACTTTAAGCACATTGATCAGGCTCCCAGCAAGGTCAGCTCCGAACTCGATGCCGACCATGGCTTCACCCCAGAGGAGCAGCGCAGCATCATCAAGCGCATCGATCGTCGTCTGGTCGTCACTGTCGGTGCCATGTACTGTGTCTCGCTCATGGACCGCACCAACATGAGTGCTGCTAACATTGCCGGTATGGGAGTCGAGCTTCAACTCACTGGCTTCCGATACGTGAGTCTTGTTCATGACAACTGGGGTCGATATCATATGTACTGACGAATTCGGTTCAACAGAACATTTCCAACCTGGTCTTCTTCATCCCGTACATCATCTTCCAGCCGCCTTCGACAATCCTTATCCGAAGAATTGGTCCCCGCTTTCATCTGGCCATCATCACTATGCTCTGGGGAGCGGTAATGATTGGTATGGGTTTCGTCAAGAAGTTCCCCCAGCTTGCAGCTCTTCGTGCGGTCCTTGGTTTCTTCGAAGCTGGTTTCTTCCCCAGCTGTGTTTATCTGCTTAGCACCTGGTACACTCGATGTGAGTATACTTGAAATCCGGTTGGTTCTCACTCAGTCACTGACCAATATTCAGACGAGGTTGGAAAGCGATACTCAGTCTTTTATCTCCTCGGTTGTGTCGCTTCAGCTTTCTCCGGTATTCTCGCTTACGGTGTACGTTTTACCACCTCACCCTCTGCTTTTACTGTCTCTTACTTACACTTCACTCCACAGCTTATGCAGCTCAACGGTCGTGAGGGTCTCACCGGCTGGCGCTGGATCTTCATCATCGAAGGTGCCTTGACCGTCGCCCTTGGTATTGCCGGCTACTGGCTTCTCGTTGATTTCCCCGACTCGAAACGCAAGACATGGTCTTTCCTCGGTCTCCGTGAGCGCCAATGGGTCGTTGATCGCATCCGCCGTGATCGTGGCGACACCGAAGTTCCTCCCTTCCAGATTGGCAAGTTCCTTCGCGGCGGCCTCGACTGGAAGGTCTGGGCCTATGCCATGATCTTCTTCGACACCACCACCATCAGCTACGCCCTTGCTTACACCCTGCCCATCTTGCTCGTTGGAAACATGGGCTTCAGCGTCGGAGCTGCCCAGTGTCTCGTTGCGCCTCCCTACGCCTTTGCCGGTATCGTCATGTTCGCTACAGCTTATGTCGGTGATAAGTACCACGTCCGAGGTCCCTGCATTCTCTTCAACATGCTGCTTTGCCTCATCGGACTCCCTATCATGGGCTGGGCCGAGAGCCCCGGCGTCCGATACTTTGGTGTCTTCCTCGTCACCGCCGGCGCCAACAGCAACATCCCCACCGCCATGTCTTTCCAGGCCAATAACATCCGTGGTCAGTGGAAGCGAGCTTTCTGCAGCGCCACTCTTGTTGGTTTCGGTGGTTTCGGCGGTATCGCTGGCAGCTTGGTGTTCCGTGAGGAGGACAAGTTGACCGGATACAAGCCTGGCATGTGGGCCTGCATTGCCTGCTGTCTTGTCACTGTCATCCTTGTCATCTGCTGTGATTTGGACTTCAAGAGGAACAACGCAAAGGCTGACAGGGGTGAGAAGATTTTGGAGGCTCATGATGTGAGTAAGCCCCTTCCTGCTGACACAGCATCGTCACTAACACACTATCTCTCTAGGACGACGCTACTGCTGATTTCCGCTACACTTACTAAGATGGACGAATGCATGTCAACTGCTAGCGTATGATTTCTCTATTGTTCGAGTTGTATCTGTTCCAGTAGTTCAATAACATCTATTGTTCCCATCTCTTTGTGTCTTTCAATATACCTTGCACTCATCTTGGTGACATGTTGCTCATAAGAGACAAGAGCCTTTCTTTCTGTTACATCAAACGCTGTTCGTCCTCCCAAGTTATCGTCTGGATAGTGTTACTTCTAAACTGCGTCGTGTTCCTTGTCTTGTTCTCCAACCATGACCATCGTACATTGTACACTCCCACCCGAGCACTTTGGCATCCCACATACCCGTACAAAGAAAAATCTTTCTTCACCGTTTCCTCATAAACCCCATCTCGATCCCGTCTGATGGTGGTGATTTTTGTAACAACATGTTTTCGTTTCTCATCTCGCAATCATGAGTCATCCCGAATACGCTGTCCCAGTCTATCTGGGCATTTTGGCCGTCGAGCTAATGCTGTGGCTATTTCTTCCCATCGTCTTTGTCGCGCTGGTAGTGCTCAAGTGTCGTATGGAGAACAGAGAGGTAGAGTGGTTGGAAGAGGGTTTACTGTTGTCCGTGGAGGAAACACCGATGGACTATCAAACCATGGTCCGAGGTTTGAGGGTCGGTGTGTGATAAACAGGTTGGTAGAGTTTTGTGACAATGCTGGTATTGTTTTTGATAGACGCTGACCATCATGTCTGCTATAGACACTAACAAGTCATTGTACAGAACGATCGAGACAAGGAAGTAGAACAAGAGACCATCATTTCGCTTTGCGCTGTAAGTTCGTCTATCTATATAAATATTGCATGTTTTTCGTATATTTACATCATGAACATAGTCATCGCAACACCGAACACAACAGTGAGCAGAGAGATCTGCACACCACTGGCAACGCTCTCGCCACTTCCTCCTGTGCTTCCACCGCTTCCATTGCCCTTGGCCTCCTCCGAATCTCCATCGTCGCTGCTAGTCTCATTGGTCATGACAACGCGCTCCTCCAGCTTGGGCTTAAGAGGGTTGTGCGCATCGAAGTAGCCGATCAGCACCTCGTCCTGGGTGTCAAGAGTAGCAAGGTTCTTGTTGTCACTGCTGAAGAAGTTGTCACCGCCACCAGCCAGGAAATCAAGGGTGACAACGCGATACTTAGTCTTGTCCTCGAAAGATTCACCGTCGAGCTTCAGGCTGACCAGCTTAGATCCGTTCTTGTTGTCGGGGTTGAACTCGACCTTGAGACCCTTGGAAACCTGGAACCACGAGGTGATCTCCTTGTCGTTGTCCAGGTTCATGCCTGTCACAGCACCCTCGAAAATATCCTTGATCTCAGCACCGGTGAAAGTGAGCTCAACAATAGCGTTGCCGAAGGGGAAAGATGTCAGGACCTCGCCACGGGTGATGTTACCCTCATCAATTGTGGCACGAACTCCACCGGCGTTGATGAAGGCGAAGCTGGGCTTGTCGTCGTCGGACCGGCTTTGGTTAAGGCGGTACTCGAGCATGGCGTCGGCCATGACTTGTCCAAGCAGACAGTCTCCATCTTGGCATGTAGACTGGTCGAGCTCGGCATCTGTGTAGCCAACGACTTCGGCGGCGAACTTCTCGAAGGGACCTCGCCACGACTCAATCTTCTTCTGGAGGTCCTTGTCCATCTCGGTCTGGTTGGTGAGATGGATGGGAGCACCGTGGTATGCAAGGGGCTTGCCATCCTTGTCAAAGGTCAGGTCGATGGAACCGAGGTACTCTCCCCATCGGTAGGCAGTGACAATAAAGACTTCATCGCCATTGATGTTATCGACAATGGTGGGGTAATCGCCCTCAGCATTGCTCATGTTGCCAAGAGGAGTGTGACTGTGACCACCGATGATGAGAGACAGACCCTCAGTCTTGGCGGCAAGCTCCTGGTCCACATCGTAGCCAAGGTGAGTGAGCGCAACGATGCGGTTGACATCGGTCTTGTTTCGAATCTCCCAGACAGCCTTTTGCACTTCGGTGATGGGGTCAAGGAAAGTGGTCTTGTTTCCAACACTCGAGATTCCAGGTGTGGTATCAGTCGTCACACCAATGACAGCTAAGTCGTGCTCCTCAAAGATCTGATAGTTCTTGATAGTCTTGTTCAGACCCTCGTACTCGCTCTTGACATTGCACGAGACGACAGGGAACGTCAGGTTCTGGAGGAACTCGCCAAGCTCCTCGTCGCCGCCATCCCACTCGTGGTTTCCGAGGGTCATGGCGTCAAAGTCGAGGGCATTCAAGTTCTCTGCGATCTTTGAGGGCCCGTAAAATGAGTAAAACAGCGTGCCCTGGAACTCGTCGCCTGCGTTAAGCCACAAATTGTCCGGGTGATCTTTTCGCAGGGCATCAACGGTGTGCTTGATGCGTGCGTAGCCACCGAAGCAACCCTTCTTGGGGTCGACGCAGTCGGTGCCTGACTTTGCGAACTGGTCGAGATGGGCGTGGACATCGTTGACGTGGAAGAAGGCTGGTGGAGTTAGTGATTGAGAATTTGAATTGGATTGGGTGTAGAATGCATACAAATATTGTAGTTTCCATCATCGTCAATGAAGCGCTTGGTCAATCGCTTGCTGAAGAGGGCATCATCAGCGATGACTGAGCCAGTCAAAGCGAGGGCCGTGAGAGTAATTGACGACTTCATGATGGGATGTTTGGACTCGTCAAAAATGCGCGATTGCCCCAGAATTGAGAGTTAAAGGGTGGACATTTCGAAGAATTGATCAAGGGCGCATGGCCCGACTCTTTAACTCATCAATTGAAGCAAACCCTGTCAGTGTTCCTTGGCCTGATCGTCGCTTAGAGTGACAGGTCTTGGGGTCTTGCAAAGGTTCCAAGATAAAGACGGATCGCCAAGACCACACGTGGGCAACGTGACTGGCTTATCGCACGGAGCCAAGCTGAATCCTTTCATCTTGTTTTATTTACTATGATTGATTTGGCAGGAACCGTATCGTGTAACCAGTCAGTATATAAAAACGTGTGTACAGGCTTCTGTTTCATCTGTGCTGTGGCGCTGTTGAGTGCGATCTTGCAGGTAAGTGATGACAGCCTGTTACTCTGTAGTTACTATACAATTCAAATATAATTCAGCTACCACTACAGAAAGAAGGACGAAATCAATATCAGACCTTGAAAATCACATAGAACCACCAAATTATTCAACTACCAGCAAGTTACTGACTGTAGGTACTGCACATACCTAGTAGCTGGGTATCTACTATCTAGTTACTGATAAGCTCGGAGTCCCCCGAAACCCCAGGAGGCCAAGACTCAAGACTCGGGGTAAATCGGTGCCGTGTCGGCGGTGCAAGACAAATGGGGAAGGTTTATTGTTTATAGCGTCGGTCAAACGGTTCTTCGATCAAGGTCAACCTGGCCAATCTAGACATTCCTTGTGCACGCACAGTTGTGTCTTTCTGGTAGTGTGTCTTGGTTAGTATCTAGTGTGCACTTTACTCTACTCTGTACCTGGCCAATGATCTACCTAATAAACAGATATAAAGAATTGTTATTTCTTTGCTTTTTACTATTATCAATCATCAAAACGGTAGTACTAACTAACTATTACGGAATGACTCGTACAGATAACAAAGTCCGATTTGATCTCTCAGAACCCGCAAAACTGAACTGGGGCGGCGATTGATTTAGTGTCAACAGCACAAATAATTAGCCTTTAAGCTTATTCGTTGCGACTAGGTAGGTGGATGAAAACGCCTCAATGACCCTGAAAATCAGTTTTCCTGTCACCTGTTGGTCACGTCAGACGCTGGCGTTTTTAGAGGCCAAGTAATATGGGCTTGTGACAGATAGACAGATAGGTAGCCTATCTTTTTTTGAATTGCCCATTTGGGAGCAACCTTGACGTTACTTCGATATCACGACCCGCCAAGACCTTTTGTGTTATTGTTTATGTTACGGCTGGAATTTGGCCACCGCTGGGGATATAATGAGATGCCTGTTTCGATCTAGCGTATTCCCTGCAAAACATCCAATCGCTAGCTAATCTGCTAAGCTGATCATCAGTCAAAGCGTTGATGATTTGTTATTAGTTACTAGGTAGCTATCCGTATTCAAGATAGTAGTTATTAGACAGCTCCAGGCACATAATTAGATACCGAGGTTGCTTAAGTCCGGCCCCGGAGCATCAGGCCCGAATAATACAAACTAACTAGAAAAAAAAGCTGTTGATATGTATTACTTTCATTCCGTCTTTCCGGGCTGTTGGTAGTCATATATTTATAAGCGCATACGTCTCCAGTGGGTTCTTCAAGTGGGAACCAGTGGCGAGAATGCTGTATTTAGTGACTTCGACAACGTCCGTGAACTGAACTGAACTTGACCGCGGGCACTAACAAAAAACCATCTTGCCTCGATCAACTAACTACTAGCTACTAGACTACAGTCTACAGATGACATTCGAAGTCAAGGGACTTTAGGAAAGAAAAAAAGCCATTTCGTATCCCGATCACTTTCGGACTTTGTCATAATACTCGTCATGGCGAAACTACTGATACTATTTTGGACACGGGCACCGAGTGAGCGGTGTACTTCAGTGCTCAAGATGTTGATTGGATCCCTTGGCACACAGTCTACCCTATACTACAGGTACCTCCCCATGAGTCAGCTTATTCTCTGTCATGTTGTTGCGAATAACCTCATCTAACATCAATCAAGAATGTCGTATGATACCAAGACACTTTACCGTTGAGCACGTCTCAAAATTTGATTCTCTTCATTCCAGGAAAATATGAATCCTCAGCAATAACGGTTGACTAATCACCTAGGTACTCTAAGCTACTAGACTAGCATCGCCATCTACAAAAACACACTTACACGCAATCAAGGGTCGGGACTCGGAACCAAAAGGACAGTAGTACTCCTTAGTCGTCTACATGATTCAAGTTTAAAACTATCTCCTTGTCAACTGATTAATGCAATCGATTGACAGGGACCCTTTTGTTACAAGTCGTTGCCGTGTTATCCACTTGCAACGATCGCTACCTAGGACGATGGGATCTTCACTTAGTACCGATAACTCCATACGTCTACTCGCGGCTCAAGCTCGATCACATAATCGGATAAAAAATTCAAATCATGTCCTATTATTCATCAACTTTCTCTCTCTCAAGATTTGCCATTAACCTGGCGACTCTTGGCATGAGATACTCAGTTGCTCCATCATGCAGCAATGGCCCGACTTTGCCTGCCAAGAGGTGAAGATATAATAAAAAATACCAAAGCGTCTTGAAAATCAGTGCCTTTTGCGAACTATGAGGGTTCAGCTGCTGTGCCAAGACGTGTTGGAAATAGCAACGACGTCCGAGCGACGATCACTCAAGCTGCCAATCGCCACGGAACGGCGCGCGAGTAGCCACTTATAGCTCAGGGGATACGTATGGTACGTAACCCGGCCTCGTCAATTTCGCGCTTTGGACGGACTTTCGCAGGGCTGGGCCGAAGGCACGAAGCGAAGCGAAACCGTTGTGACAAACCGGAATCTTGGCTCTGGAAGGGGGAAGCCAAGACGTTACCAGTACCTTCGCGGCTCCCTCCATCTAACTTGATCAAGTTAGGTATTTGCCTACAGCAACTTGCTACGGGTAGGATTCCTCTTGGGAGGGAGCCGACGGTAGTTGCGGGTACTCTATGAGCTGGGCTGATACCGATTCGCTGCGTTAACCAGAATGAGAATGATCTTCAGATGAGGTTGATGCAGGAGCTCAACGAGTGGCTGGTGCGGGTACTAATGTATGTACTCAGGGTACCGTCTGACTGTATGCAGACGACAATATGACCGACCGTCCGATGCTCGATCACCGCGCTTGATTGTCCAGGGGAAAATCGAAGAACTAAGGGACTTATCATATGGATTGACAGTGGCTGCCCTGGCCCTGGCGGCCGATCAACGGAAATAGCAGAATCGTTATCGAATTCTCATGTCGATCCTAGAAGCAAGTTCCTGGGTTTTTCGGAACCAGAGGCAATTTGACGACGCCACACTTGGCGCACAGGTACAGCACAGTAGACGAAAGCAGCTAAGTTGGCCGACGGGAGGCCTAGAATGTGGATAGAACTTGTTTCTAGAGCACTAGAGGATGGTTTAGGTTGCCCAAGTGTGAATTGAGATGTCAAATTGAGGCGAATTCCATCATAAGCTGCCTAGGTTGCTATGTAACCGGAGATGTAAAGTTGGTGGAAATAAACTTGGTGCGTTGTGTTTCCGTGGAATGCCTGCTAGATGGTGTGCATGGGGGGAAAGAAAGTTTGCAGTGACATTTTGGACGTATTGGCGCCAAGAAATGCCATAATTTGAGATTAATGATCTGCGGTTTAAAGGTGTTTATTGTATGTAATTGTTGTTGTTGCTGTTACTGTTGCGGGCACTCTATAAGTTTGTTGTAGTCACAGAGTCTTGGCAAAAAGGATAGAACAAGTTATCTTAGTAGGCGCCTACGCATAGACCATTGGTTAGTACTGATGGATCAAATTTCACATACAACGAGTCTTGGCATGCAGTGTCATCACGTGAAATATACTACCTACATACCTTAGTAGGTATTGTCAAACCCTCCCTTGAGTCTACACACTCTAGGACATTGTGTGTTGTGAAAGGAGGTCATCTCAGATGAGGTCATCTCGGATCAACCCGATAATCGACGTCTTAGTACGTCATTTGACTCTGGAATAACTAAAAGAAGACGCAACAGAAGCACAAGACTTTCAGGGTCACCCTCCTTTAGGGTCCCGGGTCCCATGCCAAGAACTGGGCGGCGGCAACGAGGACCTGGTCAGGTTTAGTATGGTTACGGGTACGTAGATACCCCAACTCCCGAATCCACGGAACTGGGCAAAGCAAAAAGCGACAACTAACGTGCTGTAAAACCAGTAAGATGTAGGTTCGGATATTGAGGCAACACTATAGCGCGCCATGGCGTCTTGGTGTGTGGATGAAGCGGCGTACTTGCTAGACCATTCGAAAAACGGACGGACCCAACTCTATTTGCCGTCCGCGTCTACAGGTCGACCAGGTTCCCATCTTAACCCTGACCGACTAAGCAGGGATACAACACGAATGGATGGAGAGATGGACCGAGGACAGACATTGGACATGAGGGATGGGATGGCCTCAAGATCAGCCAGCCAAAAACCCCGAATCTGATCCCTTGCACATGCACACTCACACTCACACTCACACTCACACTTGAGTACATAGGTATATATGTACTTGATATGAGCTAACGGGTAGTATGGCTCGAGCCCCGTTGGAGTTTATTATAGCTGCTGAACCAAAAGGAATTACTCCAGAAGCTTTGATCAAAACCGACATGGTTCATCTCATCTCCTCTTCCCTCTCTCCACTGACCCAACTTATTCGGCCGGAACGGAACCCACAAGCTGAGACTTGACTTTAAGGCTGACAGTAACCATCCATCTATGCCTCCTCCACCCATCCATCGACAGAAGATCATCCATCATCTCCCCCGATACAGATATACGGAGATACAGCCACGGTACAGTACAGAGTATTAAGACCGTCACATCCATCGACACAGCCTCAGCCAAGAGAGCTTGTTACCTAGGGCCAAGAACTTGATCAAGTAAGCAGAGCTCGGCACTGTAGATTATACACTATACCGCGGATCGGTAGTTGCATTTGCATACCTACTACCTACCTCCTCCACACAACAGTGCAGTGCAGTGCAGTACCAGTGGCAGTCAGTGCATTGCCAATTAATACTAGGTACATACCCTAGTTGTAGGCTTTTATTTCCTTCTTCCCTTTTTGGAGGAAGGCAAGACCCAATATCCAAGACCCCAAGCAAGGAAGAGAGAGGGAACAAAAAAAAAGTCCAAGCACATCCATACCAAGACAAGAATTTACCTGCACAAGTTGAGACAGGGACAAGCAGACGAAAAGAAGCGGGGGGTGGGTTTTCTTTTTAACAACCTACCCAGCCAGACACAAGATAACACAAACCTCGAAAAACCTCTTACACATTATCTCTTTCCTTCTTTTACTTTGCCTCACCTTGCATACACACTAATACCAACACCTACCTATCTCCGTACCCATCCATACTTATATCCATCCATACCTACTCGTACTTATACCCATACACAAAACCCATACCCATACATATACACACAACACAACACAGCATCCCACACGCCTGCCTTATTCTGAAAAATAAGGACATGGCAAAAAGATTGGTGTCTACTTCATCGGCCTCGTCTTCTCCCACTACAACACTCCATCACGACAACCTCAAATGGAAATCATCACACCCCAGGACTACCAGAACAACTCCCGCAAACGACAACGTCGTAGCCTTCGTCCCTGCGACGCTTGTCGGAAGCGCAAGACTCGCTGCGTCACAAAGGATGGTGACGGCGACTGTGTCCATTGCCAACTGAGAGCTACGCCGTGTACCTTTCAGCACGACCCTCCAGAACGACAGGTTGCAAGTACCAGCGGGAATAGCAGCAGCACAACCACCACCACCACCGCCCCAGGAATCCAGGAAGAAATCGGACCAGACGAGATTCCAGGACAGCTTCATAACCAGCCCTCGATCAGGAGTATGAGCCAGCAAAGCCGCAAGGAGTCTCGGGACGAAGTTCAGTCTGTCTACTCCGTCCCATCGATCCAGCCATTTCTCTCCCCTGCCGAGACGCGCGCTTCTGCTGATAGTGGTATGCCTATTGCTCCGCCCTCGGTGCTTGTTCCTGAGCTCGGTCCCCTGGATCGCACTATGGGGTGCTCGTCTACGCGCTTCGCCGAACTTTATGGTCTTGGTAGTGACATGGAGCCTATACTAATGCGACATCGGCCCTACGATCCTCAAACTCACGAATTTAGTCTTGATACACATGCCATCCGCCGTGTGCTCGAGAGGGACGACGGTCAGGAGTATCCCTTGACGTTTCACATGGCTCGAGACGAAAAAGCAGTTGAAGGTGATCCCACCTTTTCCCAGGTCGACGCTATCGAGAGTTGCGTTCGCCCCCACGGCCCAAGTCTCGTCGAGCTCTTCTGGAGACACGTCCAGCCTTGCTATCCTATCCTCTCCAAGGACCCCTTCACCCTTGCCTATAGCCAGTCTTACCGGCGCATACCCGCGGCCCTACTCGGAGCCATCTATCTATCCGCTATTCGCTGGTGGACCTATGACCCTGAACTCTCCATCAGGAGTCCCCCGGATGCTGCCCTACTGCGTAGGATGCTCCGGACGGCCATCCCGGCGTCCTACCACCGCCCAAAGCTCAGTTCCATTCAGGCTGCCCTGCTCCTCCTCCAATGCCAGCCCGAGGACCCCCTCAACCCGGACCATACCTTCCAATGGGGTCTAACATGCCAGGCGCTTGCTATCGGTCAATGTCTTGGTCTTCACCTCGATGCCAGCAACTGGACTATCCCCCAATGGGAACGCAACGTTCGTAAGCGTCTGAGCTGGGCGCTATTCATGCAGGACCGCTGGACTGCGTTGGCTTACGGACGACCTGTTCACATTCACGACGATGACTGGACAGTTGGCGATCTTACTCCGGCTGATTTTTCGGATTTTGAAAGTGAGGTTCCCAATGCCCCCTCGGCTTCAGGATCCGTTTCTAGCTCCGTTTCTGTTTCTGGTTCCGACGATGATCGGAGATCGATTGCCTACACTGGTATGACACAGTACATACAGATGGTGCGGTTGACGCAGATTCTATCAGTTGTCTACTCCACCTTCTACACAGCTCGCACTTGTCGAGAGCAGGACACGGTGATCCTCTTCGAGAAAGCTCGACCTCTCTTCGAGATGTTGACAAGCTGGTACCACAACATCCCGCCCACGCTGCAGATGAATGTCATCTACCAGCGTAAGCTGTGTTTCCACGGATACTTGCACTTCTCATACTATGGCGTTGTCATGACCCTCCTGCGCCGCCTGATTCGCTCTACAGCCCTCCCTCCACGCTGTTCAGACGATCGCGTGCTCTCCAGCATTCGTCAGATTGCTCTCCAAACAGCGCAAAGCGCGATAAGCTTTGTCATAAGCTTGAGACCAGACCATCTCGAAGCTTTTTGGTACTTTACATCACCCTACCTCTTCTCGCTCCTCGGCTCCTTTACCACCCTACTTCTCGTCACCTCGCTATCTTCCCAAGAACGAAACTTCTGGCAAGAAACCCTAAACTCGTATCTCTGGAATCTTCGAATGATGAGCAAAAGTCATCAGCCAATGCAATACGCTGTAAACCGTCTCGAGGGCGCCATACTGCGCGGTCTGGAGCACTCTCTCGCGGTCAACTTGAACGAACCGCTCAATGACAAAGTTAGCCCCATGATGGGGAACTATGCTTCGGATGTATACGAATACACTGATTTTGGCGACTGGGACCTGGCGGCCGGCGCATCAGGTCCATATGATCTTCTTAGCGGGTTGGTTATCCAGCCGAATCCCATGATGCCGCAGGACGATCTAGGATGAGAGCTGCAAAGATGATAATCTTGCGGCGTGGAAGGTTAATAGAAGAATTACTCGGCGTCTTCGAGATTGTCCGACTCGGCCAAGCCGTCCTTAATACTCATTGAATGACGCATATTAATGTCAACCAAGTCAACCATGCCATCTTCCACGTACCATCCCAACCTGCGGACGCCGCAACGGTCGCTGTCTGTCCAGTTGGACGGTATAGGTAGTCGAAAGCTTAGCGCTCGCCCTCCGCAAAAGACCTCCACTATTTGGCCTCTTAAAAAGAGAAAGACTCCGTCGATAAGGCTGACGTTATCGTGTCGCACCAGCTCGGGTCCGTCGACAGGTCGCGGAATATGCATACGGTACTGGTCAGCCCAGAAGTCGTCCAGGGGAGGGAAATCAGTCATGAGTGCGACGGAAAAGAGGCCATTTCCTTGAGGAGTGAACTGCAAACGATGGCCCTTTCCAGTGCTATCAATTTGCAACATGACTCCAAAAGTGTGAGCATCGCAGGCTGCGACTTTAAAGTCCACCATGAGATGCCTCTTCCACTCAGCAGACCCTAGCTCGGGATAATGCGTCGCTGTTGTCCCAAGAGAGCAGAGGTATAAGCTGGGAGCAGCATCACCCGGCGACACAGGTCTGGAAGTTTTCCAGATATAGCTTCGAAACTCTTGAGAAGCGTCAATGCGCAGACATGCGTTGTTGTCTGCCCACATGACTCTGGTGATACCGAGATCACCTCCCCAGAGCCACTTACTCTCGTCGTCCGCATAGTCGCCAATCCAGCCGAAGCAGATCCTCTTGTCGGGGTCTCCAGCCTTTGGACATGACTTGGCTGCATACCAGCGGCGTCCGTCTAAGCGTCCATGGGACCCATCGCGTGGGACGCGGAAAGGACCATATGGAGTATCGGCCATGCGATACACTGTTCCTGCGTTTGGTGCATGGAAGCGCGAATATACCAGGTACCACTTTCCATTTGGCAGTGTGAACAGCTCTGGGCACTCAGGACAGAAGATATCGTTGGGGGCATACAGAGGCTCCGGGGATACTGTCCAAGCCTCAAGATCGGGTGACGTAAATAGGGCGATGCATCCACGACTCCAATACGGGCCATTGGTAAGACGGGTGCCAACAAGCATCCAGTATCTCCCTTCGGCGCGATTGAAAAAGACAAACGGATCGCGAAAGTCGATACGTTCAAACTTGTCCAGCCCGTTGCCAAGAACAGTAATTGGCTTTGATGCCGAGTCGAACCTTGTACCGTGACGATCAAAGGCCTTTGTGTGAAGGATCGTTTGTTGGCCGTTTCGGGACAGGTTATATCCTGTATAGAATATGTTCATATTCTGATCCAAATCGAGCACGGCGCATCCCGTCCAGACACCGTCAGCGTCAGGGTCGGTACTTGATTCTGCGGGGGATATCACAGGTTGTGAGTCCCGTTCCCATTCGAGGAGGTTCGTTGATCGCAAGCGTGACCATGTTGTTCTCAGCCGCTGAGGATGGTGTTTTGTAGATGGTGGTGTACTGAGATGGAAGACGTGGTATGTGTCGTCAACGAGTAGTGGAATGACATCGGCGGATGCTTGACTGGCTGAGGCGCGAGAGTAAGGGCATAGTTCGGGTGGTGGAGTTGGGACTGGGAGTATGGATCGCATTGTTGTTTGTGTTGTACAGTTGTCTTGATATGTAGTATAATGTAGTGAGTGAGGTAATGCAAATAATAAGTAGTGAGGAGTAGCAATCTGATTATCAAGATAGATAGATAGATAGGTACGATACAATACTGTTTGTTAGCCAAGAATGAATGACAGGAATAATAAAATAAAGCAATGACTTCTGTTTATATCCATTTTAAAAGAGATGACATGACCTTGGAACATGGATATGTATAGTAGGAAGGTATGGGTGTAGATATGGTCGATGCTTCCACACTGTTTAGATATCGAATGGAATTACCTGATTCATGTACATGGTCAGGGCGGTGGATTGACTCTTAGAACATGACTCTCCAACTGGAACATTGTCACTCTTGAAGAGGGGTAAAAGGGAAGAATATCACATAACAAGGCAGGACAATGTCTGGGCAGGCACAGGGGGGGAGCATCCAAGAAATACACAAGGCAGAAGGATTCGAAGCTATACTGGCTGAAGACTTTGGTCGCGCCGGCAGCAAGGTATCAAAAGGACTCTTTTTAGAAAATGCCCCGGCACGGCGCCGCCTGAACAAGCCAAGTTTCTAGACCCTTGCTCGAACTTTATTTTGAAGATCCTAACTTGCACGGGTTTAGTTTAGGTTTCGATGAAGAATGCCCAAGTCCCGGGCTTCTAACCTGATCCTGAATAGTTAGGACTTGGGACAGACATTACTACGAATACACAAATGACTACTAGGTAAAACAGTAATGAGGCGTACGGGAGAATGTGTTCTAGAATTAAAAACATCACCTCATCAGCCAAAGCCTCAAAAAAGCCATTGCAAGGTAGTGTGTGAGAAAAAGGGAAAAAAGGGGGAACGAACTTGCAGGGGGACTTTTGTTGTTAGATACATCATGATCAGGCCAAGACAAACTCGTGATTCAGTCATTTTTCGTATGTGACGTTGTATTCTTTCCGGAGCCTCGCTTTTTCCCTCCCTTCTTCCTCTCATCAACAGACGTCAAAGTATCCATCACAGCCCTCTCTGTTCAAGGATTACCATCTCCATCTGATCCACTCACTAATCTATTTACTGCATCGGAACCGCAATCGCAATCTCCCCCCCCTCATCTAAAACCCTACTAACAATAGTCAACTAAACCCAGAAAGCTTTTGCCGGTTTGTGACAGCGAGAAGACACAGCAAAGCCCAAGGCCACGGGGGGAAAGAAACAGTATCCTCCCCCTCCCTTTCAGCCCTGCCATCGCCGGCGCGCCGGACTTCTCTCAATTTACCGCGGAAGAATAATTTAAAACAAAAATTGAACCAAGAGAAAGTTAATCTCAAGAGTCGGAACATGTTCTTCCGGATAAGACATCCCTACGTCTGGCTCTGCTGTGGCTTTGCAGCATTGGGTGCTTGTCTGTATGGCTACGAGGGCGTTTACTTTACCGGGGTTTCGACTCTGGGTATGTTAACTTTCAGTTTCTCTAAAAACTAAACCAAACCAGATCTTAGTGTTGTTTATAGCTGATACTATCAAAAGATGTCTTTGTACGCGATTTTGGCAAACCAGTGTCTGGTGCCCAGGGCGAATATGAGATCTCCCCCTCCGACTTGGCCGTCATGACGAGCATGATCAACGTGGGCGAGTTGGTGGGATCGCTATTGGCAGCTCCCATCAACGATCTCTTCGGCCGAAAGGGAGCATTAATGTCTGGTTCCATCGCTGTCATCATTGGTGTCGTGATGCAACTTTCCACCACCTCGAGTCGTGCTCTCATCACGGCCGGGAGAGCTATCTCGGGCTTTGGCGTGGGTAGCTTTTCCGTTACTTCGCCTCTGTACATGGGAGTATGTCTTTTTTGATAACACGTAAATCATGTCCATCATTTGCTTATTAGTGATCAACTTGTAGGAGGTTGCACCAGAAGGGTTGAGAAGTCCGCTTCTCATGTGCTGGCAGCTCGTCTTGTCTATATCGCAGATCATCGCAGCCGGCATAAACCGAAGTGTGATCCACAACGACACCACCTTTGCGTATCGATTCCCTATTGGCTTCCAGTTGATATTCCCGCTGGTACTACTCCTTGCTATCACTTGGCTACCAGAATCGCCGCGGTGGTTGTTACGCCGTGGACACCACGATAAAGCGATGCGTTCTCTGCGTGTGCTTCACCGCGAGGATAAGCAGTACGATTGCCAAGCTGTTATACAGAGTATCGAAAAAGACTCTGCAAAAGACAACATCGACGATGCAGAGAGCGCATGGATACAACTTATAACAGACCCCGTCGAGCGTCGCAAAGTCATTTACAGCGCTGGCGCTCTGGTCGCTCAGCAAATCAACGGGATCCAGTGGTTCTACTATTTTGGAACCGTCTTCTCCAAGGCAATTGGCCTGCGAGATCCATTCCTCATGACACTTATTGTCTTTATCATCCAAGTTTTTGTTGTTCTTGCAGCGGTATTGTTGGCTAATAAGATCCCAAGACGACCTCTCCTAATGATCACCACGGGAATTATGACTGTGTCTATCTTTGTAGTTGGTTGTTTGGGAATTCCTGGCGGACAGCCAAGTGAGACAATTGGTAAGGTGATTATCAGTTTTGTTATCATTGAAATTGTGGCTTTTAATTTTGCTTGGGGGCCTCTTGGCTGGACCATTGTGAGTACCTCGCCCCTTAACCATAGGCACTTCTAACAAGATATCCCAGGCTTCCGAAATGGCGGTTGGAAGAAACCGCAACAAGATCTACGCCGTCGCCGTCGCTTCGTTCTGGATTACAGTCTGGGCCACAGTCTTTACTCTGCCCTATCTGTACTACTCTGCGAATCTCGGTCCCAAGACGGGTTTTGTATACACGGGTCTCTGCTTCGTCACCTTGACCTATGTGTACTTTTGCGTTGGTGAAGTCACAGGACGTAGTATTGAAGAGATCAACGGCTTCTTCCGAGATGGTATTCCTGCGCGTCATTGGAAGAAGCAGCCGTTTGGTGAAGCACAAAACCCTCCAAATGTGAGCATTGTTGAGGTACAGGGACAGGAAAAAGCTGCTAATTGTTGAAACGACTTATGAATTATGTACTTATGATGTCTATACCCATTAGTCTAGTCTAGTATACTGAGCCCAGTTGACAATCTTGATCCTGATCTATACCCA
This sequence comes from Fusarium armeniacum, assembly GCA_013618295.1. Lineage (NCBI taxonomy): Eukaryota > Fungi > Ascomycota > Sordariomycetes > Hypocreales > Nectriaceae > Fusarium > Fusarium armeniacum. The sequence continues at coordinate 252,080 of JABFER010000016.1, read as the reverse complement.
TTTAACGACTCATCCCAGTTTCTCTAAAGCGGCGACTGATATACATCTTTTGCGTCACTAGTCTTTGTTCTCCGTTGCGGTTAATAACCCTTGGTCTCTCGATATATCCTGATTGTTGTCGCCCAAACAGCCATGCCACGCCCCCCCCCCCATCCTATCTCCTATTGGCGCCTGAGTGCTTTCTTTTGTAGGTTCTGGTAACGGAGACAGGGGAACTGAGTTTCCAAACAGAGGTTGAAGAGGTTCAGGCTCATAAGCGATTCCTTGTGTTTCCGGACTTGCTCGGCCGTAGCCCATACTGTCTCTGGTGAAGCGAGTTGTGAAGCCAACACTTCCCATCCAGGCACCCTGCCTTCCGCTGTTGGGGTATGGAGAAGACGACGAAGTCGTTTGCTCGACTGAACCGGTAAATTGACTGGCAATTGCTGGATTCGAGGGTCTGTTTGAACTTGGGGGAGCATGGGATGCTTGGCGCATCAGCAGTGCTGGGTTGATAGTCTCCATTGTGGGCTGATCTGAAGAACTTGACTGTATGAGCGCAAATGAACTTGTGATGCGAGATTTGGAACCCAACAGTCAAAAAGGATACTTTAGAGATAGACACAGTAGCGAGTTTTGGAGATCATCTTACATGGTGATGTTTGACCTTCTTATATAGCAACTCTCTAAACTTCGGTATTTAGTTCCATCACCAACCTCACTCACACCCACAAACGCCACCATTTCTTTTAATAGATATTTGCAACTAAAACATGAAACAAGCATCCAACAACGAATAAATAACTACAGAGATCCTGATGTGTGTTTCAGAAACAGACTGGCTTCTTTGTTCTTTGTTCTCTTGGCAGGGGTGTCTTCGCCTTGTGTCTGCCTGTGTGCTTACACTGAAGACGCCGAAAATAGTTACCCGCTACGCTATCGAGGACAAAGAAACTGCGGGAACATAGCTATTTTTGAGTCACCGGTTCATCGTAAAGAAATCGGCGATGCTTCAAGTTTGTTGAGATGAGTAGCTAGTAGGCAACAGAAAAGTTAAGCTCCAAGTTTGGGATACAGAAATAAATAGCGTAAGAGGTCTGGTGTAAACAGCGTAAGATATCTTACTAATTTCGTCTCTTCTGTTTCCAGCGGCCAATTTGTCTGACCCTGGGGATTAAATCTACATTATACATGAATCTGCTCAGACACTGTCCTCCCTATGCTCAGTAACTGATGCCTTGGCACCAAGCTTGCCACCCATATCGTCGCTCTCTGTGGGCGCCCGGTCGTGTACATAGCCAAACATAACATCCATCTCTTCGAGGGTCTTGCCCTTGGTCTCGGGGAGGAAGAAGAAAGCCCATACAGTGGCGATAATCATCCAGCACGCAAAGAAGAACCATGTTCCGTAGCCGAAGGACTTGAAGATGTAGGGGAGGGCTTTTGTGATGGCGAATTGGGTGAGCCTGTAAAGAGTTAGTCACTGTTGGTAAAGAGGGCTAGTGGAGGTGCCTTACCATTGAACGCAGGCTGCGTATGTACCTGTCAAAGTACGTAGAGCACCGGGGAAGATCTCGGCAGAGACGATCCAAGGGATACCATTTAGACCAAAAGACCAGCTAAAAACAAATCAGCACACTTGATTATCAAAACTAGAGGAGGAGCGCTTACAAGACAGAGTAGATCATAATCATAGCTGTGGCGGCCTTACCACCAGCGGCAGTAGATGGCGACAACTCCTTACCCTCAGCGATGATACTAGCAGGATGTCCAATCTTGACATAGGCTCCCACAATCCAAAGACAAGCCGAGCAAAAGGCAGATGAAATAATGGTAGGGTTTCGTCGTCCCCAGATATCAATAAGGGCACCGTAGAAGATGATGGATGCAACAGCTATAGGGAGTCAGCGAAAGCATAGTGAATAGATATTTTTTCGACATACCCTTGACGAGACCGTAGATTCCAGTGTACAAAGCGACATCACTAATACCAAGCGATCCGAAAAGAGTGGGCGAGTAGTAGTTAATGGCTACGAGCTGTTAGTTGACTTTGTCATATAGTAGATGGTCAAGTAGGTGTTGATCTTACCAGCAGCACCAGACATGTTCTGCAGGGCAAAAGAGCAAAAGACAAGGAAAACACGATTTCGCATGCCCTTCTTAGTAAGTTCAGAAACCGCGCCGCGGAAAAGAGCCCAAGGTCCCGTTCCGAATCGACTAGCAACGTGAGCCTCGTCCGCAAGACGCTTGCGAATCATGTCGAGATCTTCCTGAAGATCTATTATGTCGTTAGTAAAGTCCATTCCGCAAATGTGACATGTCAAACTTACACTTGTGATCACGAGGAAGCTGTCGAAGACTCTCAAGGGCCTTTGTCGCATCCTCCTCCCGGTTCTTGCGCATCAACCAAAGAGGGCTTTCATGTAGGAAGAAGCCACCGATGAACAGAATAGCAGCAGGGGCGATTTGGACGGCCATGGGGACACGCCACGCCGCTGCGGAATTGGGGTTCATGTTCTGGTTAATACCGTAATTGATCCAAAAACCAATAAGAGATCCAGTCTGGTATGTGACTTCGAAAAGACCAGTGAGAATACCGCGAATGGAAACGATGGAGAGTTCGGCGATGTAACTAGGTACAGTGGCTGTGATGGCTCCGCATGCGATTCCTGTAAGAGCACGGCCAGCGTCTGAAGTTGTTAGATAACGATACTGTCAAGCCTTTGAGTGTGACTTACAGATATAAGATAATTGGTGAGTTGCAGCAGTCATAAGAATAGCACCGACGAGGAAGAGGGCGACGTTGGCCTGGAGAGCCCATTTTCGACCAATCTTCTCAGTAACTGTTCAGATTTATCAGCAATCGTATTCCCGAGTTTTGATCTATAGAAACATACTCAAGAAACAGATGATAGCACCGAAAAAGGCACCAGCCTGGAATGTAGCAGTGATGTTAGATGAAATATCGGCCTGGTGGCTAGGCTGAATGTTGAAATCGCGCTTGAAACTATCGCGAGCAATGGTAGTACCGATAAATGCAGAATCGTAACCAAACCTTTCGTCCCGTTAGTGGCTTGAACTTTGAGTTTATGATATTCAACTTACAGCAGAGATCCTGTAGCAATAATTGCTGCCTCGGTGTAGAGACGCCAATTGTACACCTCCTTTGGCGTAGGCCGATCTTCGACAGCGCGGAAACCACCCATGGTGATGTTTGTGTGTTGAACAAGTAACTGCGATATTTTACTTGAAGCAAAAGCAAATTGATCAAGAGATAAGGAAGAAACCCTGTGGAACCATATCTTTCAGGAGTGTTGATCCAGGATTGGTGCCGGTATTTAAAGCATAATCTCTCCAATTGACAAATCCGGGGGCGTGGGGAAATGGAAACCTGGGGATTGTGTGGAGAAAGAGAGTCATCACAAACATGTTTTTCTCTCTCTCTTTTGCGAGTCATGGTCTCATGCATGAACGATGCAGGGTTCAAGTCTTGGGGAATGAACCAAACCCGACAGGCGAGCCGAGGCGAGGGGAAGAAGCGATTGGAGGACCAAGTTTGCCGATGCGGGGGAAGCCACTTAGTCTAGTTCTTGTCAATAAAATCAAGATATTGAATCTCATGATTTCCGTTTTCTTTTCGCTCAAAATGGTGCGAGACTTAGTCAACGGCGGAATTAGAGCGAAAGATCCAAGCCAAGCATTGGCAATGGACTCATAACACCTTACGACCATTGCATTACTATCGTTAACCTTCGCTAGCCAGACTTGACTAAATGGATCTAAGTAACCGCTGTAAATCACCGAGATTGTGTAAGACACAATTCTCTTAGATACCATAACATCCTCCTGTAGCCACTATAGAGAAAGGCCAAAGTCATCATAGAAGAAGTCTACATATCAAGTTTTGTCCTGTAATAAATTTTTGTATATGTCATAAGTATGTCCAAGTATATAGATCTCATCTAAATATCGGCGCCCCTCTTGCCGAGTCCCTTTTCGACAGCCGAAAGAGGCTCAACAACATTATGAATCCACTCCTGCTTACTCTCATCAACATATTGAGGGTAAGGCTTCCTGCAGTGGCAGCTACCGGAGGGGTATCCCAGAAGCTTAGCCACAATCCACTTGGTACCGTTGATACCGCCCTTGGCAAATCCCCATTCCATCTTGGCCAGCTCAAGCTGTGCGGCCTCGGCCTCCTTTGTCTTACCAGCCATGTACAAGTCAAAGATTCGCAAGCAAGTCTTGGGGTATAAGTTGGCAACGCCAGTGACTGCTCCTGTGGCACCGACAGATAGTGCTGGGACAAGCCAGTCGCTCTGACCAGCGAGAGCAGTGAATTCCTCTGGCTTGTACTGGGCTGCCACACGGGCGACCTTTGCAATACCACCACATGTAAGCTTCACACCAACGATGTTGGGGTGCTTAGCCAGACGCTCCAGCATCTCCGAGTTGACGTCGAGACCAGCTACAACGCCAGGGAAGTTGTAAATGACAACAGGGACAGGGCTAGCATCCGCGAGCTCTTCGAAGAATGCGACAATGGCATCTTGCGTCATAGCGAAGTGGAAGTAGCTGGGTGTCAAGACGAGCACAAAGTCGGCACCTGCCTCCTTTGCAAGTTTTGTCTCGTTGATAGCGTCTCTTGTTGTTTGTGACGAAGTTCCCATAGTGATTGTGATATCGGGGCGGCCACAAGAGGTCGCAATTTCGCGCGTCGTTCGGACTAGTCGTGACTTTTCGGCTGCTGAAAGTGTGACTGCCTCTCCATTTGTTCCTGCGATTACGACTGGAAGTTGTTAGTTAAAGCCTGACGAGAATTTTCGTGTGTACATACTGCCATCAAGACCAGACTTGACCAGAAACTCAATGTGGCGACTCTGCTGGTCCCAATCGACTTCTTGGTCGGCATCATTTTGGAACCAAGTCAAAGAAGGGACGTGGATGCCTGGTGGGAAGGCCTTGCCCTTTGCGGAGATTGAACCCATATTGAATGAATATGATGTATAGCTGGAATATTTAAGACTGAGATGGTGAAAATATCAGTGTCGAGGAAGACACAATTGGAGTGAGAAGTTGTTGATTGTTGCAAGATCAAAGACGAGCTGCCTCGAGGGTTTTGTTCCAAGCTAGACACTGGCTTAGTGGGGGTCTGTGTTATATTCCCACCGGATCCATTGGAGAAGCGGTATCATGTCATGTTCGAGTTCTGCGATTCGTTGGTCGTTTCGACATTTGTCGTACGAAAGCGTTAGTAGAGGTCATCCCCAGCTTTCACCCACTTTAGCCTGGTGCGGGGAAGTTGGAGATCACCACATCCGATCGGCTCGACAGGTGTGGGTGGGGCCTCGATCCGACCGTTGAGCAGGAGAGTCAAGACCAGTCGCATGACATTCATTAATGGTCCAGCCATCAGCCAAGTCAGTAGTCCGTGTTTTAAAAGCCAAGACAGCTAGTGTCATGAGTTTGGAAGTACTGGCGTCGCGGAACTGACAGTCAGAAACTATCATGACAGGGTTGCCCAGAACAAGCTATCGGAACCCAACCTCGATCCAACCTCAGACGATGGCAAAGCTTGAGTTGAAGACCTCGTGCATCACTGACCGGATGTCCATACGTGCCTTGGCCGCATCTTGGCGAGCCTGGACTTCCTCTAGCACTTGCGCTGTGATGCGTGCGTTACCAGCAACTTTCTCCATTCTGAGAATCTGTGTTTTGATCCAAGCCTTCTCGCTAGCGTCTTGCTCTTCTACACCCAACATCAAAAGAGGCCATAGCATATTGATGGGAAGTGTATCGTCAGCATCCAAGTCTGCCACAATCTGCCGTGCGAGCTTCCGGATCTGGTCCAAAGCTTCCGACGCCTCTTTCGTTAGAGGCAGGGTCTTGTAGGCAACGCGATGAAGATGCACTTTGCTTGCGTAATAGTTGGAGAGGTATGTGCGGAAGGCTCTTGTGATGACAAACGCCAGGTGCTTCGAGACGTGAGGCTGCGTCAACTTGCCTGCTACAGCATAGTCCATCAGTGGTGGTCGATGTTCGTATAGAGTGCGCAAATCAGCCGCTATGACAGTACCGATATTCATAACCTCGATTTCGTCTTCGACCGTACCACGCGATCGATGCCATGGGTCAATCTTGGAAATTCTACCCATAAAGCTTTGAACTTTCTGGTAAAACACAACACCAGGTTGGTATAGCACCTGGAAGAGTACATCCTCAATGTCTTCCGCAGGGTCGTTCTTTGAGATGTCGTCGGGTTCCCCATCGAAGCTTGCCGGTGATGCTTCCACTAAAAGGACCTCATCATCTTTAGTGAGAAACAAACCATCGCCCCCAGCAGATACCGCTCGCCCGTCGAGGAGCCGTATCCAAAGAAGCAGTTGCTTCTCCACTTGCGTCAAGCCGTGCTTGTTACTCGATTGGAAAAGAGTGTACGCACGCTTCAGGTTCGAATGCGCGGCATCGAGACGACTCTCCAGTATATCGATATAGCTGAGAAAAAATAAGGCTGCCAGGAGATACTCGCGCTCACGACTGTGTTCGGACATAGATATACCATCATGGCTTGCAACTTCTGCAACTCCACGCTGGTAATGATCGTCATCGCTCATAGTCCAGTTGCCGTCTTTTCTGGAAAGTAAAAGGTTCGAAAAAGCCATAATTGCATGTCGGACCATGGGGGAGACATTAGCCATTCCGATGACAATTTGTCGCATAGAAATCCATTTCTTCTGAGTCTCGACCTCGGCAATAATAGGAGGATTGACTGAGCTGGAAAAGAACTCCATCAACCTCTCGCTTCCATCCCTAGTGTCAGTCGCCCTGCTATCATTGCTGTGTGTTGTTGAAGGCGCCTGTAACGGTGTTACGAATGTTGTTCTATCCGGAAATGTGACTTGTGATTGGGCAGCCTGTCTGAATCAGTAAAGTATCGTAGTGTAGCCATAAAGTTTCCTACCAGCGTGGGCGTTTCCAGCCCCTGATTCTGTTGCATCTCAGGCGAAGCTTGTTGCCAAAAGTCTCCATAATCCCACATGAAACTTGCATAATCGAACACTTCGTCCACTGCATGGCCTGATTGGAACACCGATGTTCCTGGTGACGTATCTGTTGGCGACAAACTTTGCTCAAGAGACTGTGCAATTGTTCCTGCGGTAGATGCTTGTCTCCTTTGAACTCCTGAACGTTGTTGAGGGCGCCACTTGCACTCCATATTGAGCCTCTCACAATGTGAACATCTGGGTCTTTGCTCATCGCATTTGACTTTTCGTCTCCTACTCTTTGGGTCAGGGGAAAGGTCATTTTAGTCAAAACATTATACGTACTTGCATGTCAAACATCCATCGCGTGAGCGAATCTGCCTCCGTGCCGCGACTGAAGGGCGTGTACTTGATATGCTGTGGCTCTGACTCTGGCTCTGGATACTCACACCGCTGGAAAGGCGGGGGATGAGAGGTCTCCCTCCATTCATATCCATGAGAACTTTAGAGCACAGAAAAGAGTCGACGATTATAGTGTTGAACAATTGAATATAGAAGCCGGATTTGTATAAGAGAGGATGGGGAAACTAAAGCCGTCCATCACCTGACGCGGAGAAGTAGGTTTATTTGTGGGGCGCCTTCCCGAATATCAGGAACTGACGATCAACTGACAGGAAGTCCACATTTACCCCAAGTAAATAAACTAATAAATATACGCGAACTGGGCTAATAAAGATTTAATTAATGACTACAATCTTTCTAGTCTGACTCTGGTGTATCGAGACAATTCTGGGTCTTGGCTATCCTGGGTTCTACTGTGTACATGAGTTTGCCCTGAAGTGTAAGCTACTAAGCGTTTTCAATCATACTTTTGACACCCCTGGCATGACCCAAGCTGTCGGTACTGACTTGACCCCGTATCATGAGATCAATAACCTCACCTAGGCGTCATTCAGTAGAACTATTTATATCAAGTTCCTTCTTAGGCATTTTACAGTATCTTATTAACTGACTGGTCAACCGGTTTGATCTCTCCGTCTGTTTCCTACCCGAACTTCCAACGTACAAACCAATAAGCTTCCACATACACTCGTTACCTACCTCAACTTTCTGTTGTACAAGTGCAACCACGATGCGTAATAAAGCCACATGATTTCCCGCACTCTATGAGCATTTAGAGTATCCAAGTGACGTCAGGTCTCTAACGGAAGGTTAAGCACCTGTCCTCACGGCCTGTTCATGTCTTGTCATAACTACCTAGATTCAAGACATTCGTAACCTAACACCTTCAAATACATCCGAAAGTCTCAACACTCAAACTCAAGACTTTACATTCAGTTTGCATTTTCCCTAAAAAAAATCATTCCAATATGCCCACAAAAGAAGTGCTCGATCAGTGGGAAGCCATTTCCCCTACTGCTAAAGGCGAGGGCCCCCTTCAAGGCAGAACCACCCGTTAGTATCTTGCAATACCCTTTCGCTTCACTCCTTACTGAACCATCGCGAAGCTGCGCAATCTTTGATTTCCTCACATGAGTGTTTCGCTGCACGACCCAGCGCCGAGGGATGTACGCATCCCTGTCATGATGGGCGTCTCGGGCCTGATCAGGTACGATAATCAAGATCCGTGATTTTCCTAAGTAGATGGCTCATACTTGGAAATAGGACCGTGTTCGCAACAGCGGTGCCCGTACTCCTAACTCCATTCACGCCGATATCGTCGCACAGATAGAAGCGAAGCGAGAGCGCAAGGAGTCAGAAGCAGCCGAGAACAAAAGAAAGCAGTCTGAGATTGCGAGTAAGTGAATTCGAAGTAAGAAGACCTGGTCAGAGATGTTTGTATTAGTGATACATGACTCTCGCGTGTTTTGAGTTGTCATAGTACCCCGTGGTAGGAACTCTCGCGATGGTTTACAACTTGTTGTAGTTAAGCACGCAAGACTTGATAGTGTATTTTGCTTCAAGCATAGTTCTACCAGTCTCTTTTTAGTTTCAGTCTTATTGGTGTGCAACGATAAGTGTAGAGTAGCCTGGGTACCATGAGGTACTAAAAATGGCAAATAAGTCTTTAATATTCTTCTTTACATCTAATCAAATCTATCATCATATCGACAGGGTTTCTCTAATAAGTTTGCTTAGTGACCTTGGGAAAGGTTGACAACAGCCCACTTTCCATTCCATGCCCATTTTCTAGCACCGGAATCACCACCGCCACCCTCAAGTTGCCTCAATTCCTCGTCCTTGCCCTCAGGAAGGCCAACGACAACGTCAGCCTTGCAGGTTCGCAGAGACAGAACGTTGACACCTGAAGAGGGACCCAGGGGACCCAGAGCCTCAGTGAAGGGTGTAGTGGGGGGCCAAGCAGCCTGTGCTATGTTAGTGACGGACCCCTGAAATTGATAAGAATGACTTACATCAGCTGTAAGCTTGCGGTAGTTCAGGTCTCCCTTAAAGATGACAAGCTCAGCAGGCTTGAGCTCCTCATGCAGCTCAGGGTTCTCAGCGGGTAATCGCCAGAAGCTTCCGCCATAAGTCCAGTATCGGTTAGGTCGGAGAATGAGTTGTCCTTCGGCATGGAATGTGGCCCACTCCTGGAAGAGGAATTGAAGGTCCTTCTCTCCCTCTTCGGATAGAGGCTCGGGCTTCTTTCCTTGAAGCTCCTCGTCCTCTGACGGTATGTCGTATAGTGCACGGGGGTTGGCAACAGCATTCAAAAGACCGCTGAAATCGCTAGGCACGACATCGGAGACGAACCAGGGGATGGACTTCGGTCGCAAGACAACTTGAGTAGCGAGACCAGCAGAAAGAAGGTAACCAGCCAGGATCATATCAACATACAGTTCGAAACCAGCATTGTCGAGAACAATATCAACACGGCGCTCCTTCTTGCCTTCACTCTGAGCCTTCTTGAGGATCTCGTACGCCTTGGGCAGATCGTTGCAAAGAATGTTCTTTTCGGCCGCCTTGCGAGCCGAGGAACCCTGCAGCTTCTGGATATCCTCGTATGTCAGGTTGGTGAGTAGTGACAGGTCGGTCGCGTTACCCCACAGGCAAATTTCAAACATCTCTTGGAAGAGCGTCTTCTCGGCTTCGGGGTCGTGGGTTGAGTCTTTACCGGCACGGAGTTGCTGGATCAATTGTCTGTAATTGCTGGCGAGCTCGAGGACGGCGGGTCGTGATGATCGGAAAGTATCCATCTTCTGTCGGGCGAAAATATCGTAGTTCTTCCAGTATTCGCTCATGCGGAAGATGGAGCTTATGCGCCTGTATAGATAACACTCGGAAAAGAGCCATGGTACATCGTACCAGTGAGCATCAGGACCGAGGGCCTCAATCTCCTTGTTGTAGGTCGCAATCTCCTCGGTAAAGCCATCATCGGGGATGGGGCTGCAAAAGTCAGTCGAATGTGGCTTCAACGGGATATGGTTGTATCGTACGTGAGTTTGCGATCGTGTTCGACTTCGTACTTGAGACCTGCCAGCTTCTCGATGATCTTCTTGCCCTCAGCTAGCTTCTCGGGGTCGGAGGTCTTGGTAACGGCGCGGTAGACATCGTCAATTCCTTGAGTCTAAAGGAAATCAGCGGTTGCATCTTAGAGGTATATTCATCCATCTCACCAGAATGACGGGCCATCGCTTCTTGACGGATTCATGAGCGAACGAGGTAGGGTCGCTAGTTTTATATTGCGCTGTCGGTCGAGTCAGTCGTGTTCGATGGTAGAGTCGAGAAGCACATACGGGTCTTGGTATCGTGCTCCATATTGATTTTTGTCTTCACTATTGACCACAGAGAAAAGAAAGAAAAGGGATAACTTTTTCTTGCTGATAGAAGATCGTCAGGAAGTGACAAGAGATCCCAATTTAGTAAACATCATGGAGGGGCACACGCGGGGCATTTTTTTGGTGGGGCTCAAGATAGATGGGGATCTGACGTCAAACCGCAATGGGAATGCCGAGCGTCTCGGGAAATGCCCAGGAACAGGTTAGATAACCAAAAGAGTATGTCTCAATTCTGAGTTATGTTACTGGATATTCTGACAATCCAAAACCAAGGACATAGCATCTGAGTACGATGATGATAGCACTTTTCGGATGTGACAAGGTATGTGCCACAATTATCATGGGTTTTGAGACAGTATCAAGAAACAGCGATAAACCAACATCCTACTATAGGGTTGTGAACGTAAATTGGAATAAATTTGGAGAAAGTCAACTTGAGGAATGACCGTCTCTACCGATAGATACTATCCTTTCTGAACCTTCATATTATTCATGCGAAGCAGCTGGACTAGAAATGCTCACCTCTTTATTTGAGCGACTTACCCTAAACCTTGATCAAGCAGGCATTGTGGCTTCCCTGGCGCCAACAATCAACTAAAGCTTTTGAAAGAAACGTGGGTAAATCAGTCGTGGAACAAATGAAAACTCGATGGGCAGCTGTAACACCAAAATTAGTACCTCAAGTACCATGGTGTATCCAAGCGTCAAAAATACTTATCTTTGCCAACCTGTTTCCATCCGATAGGTGCTGATATTCAAGAACATATGAGCCAATTATATTTGAGGCTCTTCTCGTATTGATGGAATATGCGATGCTGTAGGGTTTCGCATATATTTTCCTCGTCAGATAAATCCCTGCCAATATCAAGGCCTACTAAACATTCTCCCAGGGCAGAAATGCAGCAAATATGTTTACAACTCCATCATGCTTGGCCCGCTTGTACAGGTATGCAAAGCTGCCACGGGGACTTTGTATAATAGCCTATGGGGAAAGTTCAACTACCGCTCGAATTGGATAAGAGAAGCCAGTATTTCCTGCGAATCTAGCTTTGTCGTGAGGAGAACCATGTCGATTATGATCTCCATCGAACGACATCTTGTTGGAAACAGCAAGGAAGGTAGCATTTAAAGCCGAATTAGGCGGATCGCCACGTCCGGAGGCACTGAATCAAGTCCAAAAACGCAATGCCATCTGGGGAAACCCTCTAGTAAGCGAAACGTTAGGATGAACCGCGCCAATTAATTGAGAGCGCATAGTATCCCGGTCTGATGATCAGCTACGATATGGGACTTCCCCGGACTCTGTGGTTGGAGTAGTGGAGATTGTTTCACTTATATATACGAATTTAACCTTCGGTACTCATCCATATTAGCCGGCACTTCAGATGGTACTCAGGACCTTGGCGATCACGAGAGACCAAAAACAGGTATATAAAGAAAGCAGATGGCGGCCCTATTTAGAGTAAAAGCCTTGTACTTGCTCGCCAGCAATCCTCCAGTACTTCCAGCTCGATTTCAAAATGCTTTTTTCTCAGTCCATTGGAGTTGTGGCCCTCGCCACATTAACCACTGCTCTTCCAGAGCGAAAGACTCTTGCAACTCGGGAAGTTGGAAGACTCCCAGCTTTGGGGTGGAACGGCTGGGTATGTTACGAGTCTGAAAGCTCCAGCTGATCACTAACATCGTCAACAGAACCAAGGACAATGCAATGCAGCCAGCGAGAAAGTCGCTTTGGCCACAGCCAAGACTTTCATTGACCTGGGCCTGAAGGACGCCGGATACCAATACATCAACATCGACGATTGCTGGTCTACGAAGCAGCGTGATTCCAAGGGCAACCTTGTACCCGACCCCAGCAAGTGGCCAAGAGGTATTAAGCCCGTCGCCGATGAAATCCATAAAATGGGTCTCAAGTTCGGCCTCTACGGTGACAGAGGTGTCAAGACTTGTGCTGGCTTTCCCGGAAGTCAAGGCCATGAGAAGCAAGACGCCGACTTGCTTGCCAGCTGGGGTGTTGACTACTGGAAGTACGACAATTGTTACACGCCATGCTACAACGGCAACCAAGCCGACATCCAGACCTGCCCCATGGGCCAGGGTCCTAGCTCCCGACCTGGATACGAGTTGATGAGGGATATGCTCCGCAACACAGGAAAGGACATCCTATACTCCCTCTGCAACTGGGGCTGGGATGAGGTCTGGACTTGGGGTGCTCAGGTCGGCCACATGTGGCGTATGAGTGTCGATAACTGGGGTAAATGGGAGGATGTTGTGCGAATTGCCAACCAGGCTGCACCTATCCTCAAGTACACCCAGCCCGGTCGCTACAACGACCTTGACATGATGGTGAGTTCAAGGCCCCACGTGCCCATTGACAAGAAACGTGGGGACTGATAGAGATTTAGATTCTTGCCAATGGTGCTTTGACACCAGCTGAGGAGCGAACTCACTTTGCAATCTGGGCCATCACCAAATCTCCCATCATCCTCGGAACGGATATGACCAAGATCAACAGTGAAGAGATCAAGCTCATCACCAACAAGGTACCTTCAACCCTATCTTACCCCGTAGGCATACACTGACCACGTCCATCAAGGGCCTTCTCGCGGTCAACCAAGACTCACTGTCAAAGCCTGCCGTGCCTTTCACCCCTCCCGGAACCCCTGCCAAGGCGAACAATGAGATCTACCCTTACTGGTCAGGACCTTTGTCGTCCGGAACCGTCGTCGCCATTGTCGCAAGTAAGGGCAATATCGACACAAAGCTGAGCCTCTCGCAAGTTCCCGGACTTAAGGATCAGGACTACTCATGGACGGAGCTCTTGACCGGTGCCAAGGGCAGAGGCAGGACCGTCCAGGCTAAGTTGGAGAAGCATGACATTGCTGTTTTCCGAATTGACAGTTAGTGGAAGAATACGAACATCTGTACATAACTTTTCTCTTCATTCTTTTAACCAGTAGTTTTTCTACTGGATTTCATTCATAACCATCTAGTGTCGAGTGTTTGTAGCAATATCAGTCTGCCCTGCAAGAGTTCTGTGAGCTGAAGTGAGAATAACGACACCAAATTGTCAAACTTATCAACAAGTCATGGGTAGAAGAGTCTGGTTAGGCCGATTGTGTTGTAAATGAATACCCGGTCTTTCCAACGTCAGTTATATAAACACTGTTTTCACATCAGCCTTTTGTAGAGCGAATGACGAGCTCAATTAAAAATGCGTGAAAAACCAGCGTCGTCATAATTGATGCCCATCATATCTATAGCAAGTTTTGCAAGTCTAGCTCGTCTTTGGAGTATCGGTTTGCCCCTCCTTCTTATCCGACTCCGTTTCCGGCCTCTTTGTAAGGATCTCGTCGATAACGCCCAAATCTAAGGCTTCTTCTGGCGTCAGGTACTTGTCTCGCTCCATTAAATCGTTAATCTCCTCTAGAGAGTACTTCTCATGACCCTTGGCTTTGTTGAGATGGTATTGCATTATCCTGTTGGACTGCTCTCGTGTCTTTTGGATCTGATTCGCGTAAATCATAATGTCCGATGCTTGACCTCTAGTCCCACCGAGAGGTTGATGGATCATGATTGAGCTATGGGGGAGCGAGAATCTCTTGCCGGCTTCACCTCCTGCGAGAAGGATAGCTGCCATGGATGCAGCGCCTCCTATACATACTGTAGAGACTGGTGACTTGATGTATGTCATGGTATCGTAAATGGCCATTCCTAAACTCGTTGTAAGCATCGAATAGAGACATGATGATTGACGGTGGAAGTACCTGATGTGACAGAGCCACCAGGAGAGTTGATATACATCGTGATCGGCTTTTCGGGGGTATCGGACTCGAGCCAAAGAAGTTGTGCGACGATCGAGGCGGACATGTAGTCGTTAACTTCGCCATTAAGGCAGATAATCCGTTCCTGGCGATGTTAGACCTTGGTTGAGACAGAAACAACTTGAACGTACCTGCAAAAGTTTTGAAAATATGTCCCCTGTAACCCATCAGCTTGTTGAGAACATCCAAATAATAGCTTGGAACAGACATGTCTTTCTTCCGGCCGCCTGTGCATGTTAGTCGGGCGCATCGATTCTCGGAGCAAGAGGTAACCTACAGACGACTCTTCAATGTACGGCATGGGGATGTTAGCCATGGGCGTAGTTGGCCCCTGTCCGGAGGAGCTGGAGAATCCGAAAGCTCTTATCGGCTGCTGCGACACGCCGCGCAGCACGCGCAACGTCCTTGGTCTAAGAAACATTGTCGCAATGGTGAGTATGATGATGTTGATGGACTGGGGCCGGGCGGAAGTAGTGGGGGAAGCTTTACGTAGCTCGGCGTTGTCTTATCGATAACAATGCGACTGACCCTGGCTGAAATTTAGCTTGCTCCTCCTCCATAACTGAATTCGCAATTGAACAAGCTCGATACCAGCTACGATGAACCGATGATGATACCCCGAGAAACGATGAACAGATGTACAAAGGCCTGTGTTGGTCAGTTCCAAAGCCCACGACTGACGATCGACGGCCAAAAACGATGGGTCTCCTATGACAGATCAAAGCAGTCTCGAGAACAGATCCTTAAGCAAATACAAGCGGAAATCACGAGAATAGAGAATCGAAAAAACCCAATAGACCCCAAGAAAAAGACAATCGAAACAGTTTCAGGGGAACTGCCATTGTCTCCAATTCTTGATCCGGACTGGGTCGTTTCAAGGAGACGATTGCGCAAACCAGAGGCGGGGAAGATATCAGGACAATTTCGCAAGCACCTTTCAAATAACCCATACGGTATGTCATTCGTAATATGTGTAAATGTCATGGCTGAACAATGTTATAGCCGAGGCATTGATGACGCCGATGAGATGGTGTAAGAATACGAATGTAATTCTACCTCGATACTTCTTACAGGACTTTGATATGGTAAAACATCCTGATCCCGCCAACAAGGAAGTCTGGTATGCCCCGGGCCCATTGACTCTTATGAATGTAATGCCATGGAGTGTCGAGAGACCTGGAGAGAAGAACGAGAATAACAACAATACACAAACACAAGAAACGTGGCCCAGAAAAGACGAGGCCCCCGACACAACATTGCAGAGAGAGACATTTGCCAACAATGAGGAGTCGCTAGAAGGAAAAGAAACAAAAGATGCCGAGGACGAAGTCGTGGAAGCACCAGAAGAGGAGAATCTCGAAGAAGGAGTCAGGGAAGATTCCCACCGGCCCGGACGTTTTGTCAGCTACGCTCTCTCACGAAAGAGTGTGATAGACATGATTGGAAAGAACAAATCCTCCCAAGCTAAGATGGGGGCTCAAAGAAGTGGTATGGGAACATACGGCATCCCTCCTGTTGCAAGAAGATTCTTCCGACCTGATATGGGCGACTTTTTACTCAAGATGATGCGACGCCAAGCTGTCGACGCCCTCATCACTCGAAGCCCGAGTAAGCGCGATGGAAAGGAACCCAATAAATTTATCATGCCAGTTGCGAACTGGGAAGAAGCAGCACAACATGTCACTGGCGGGGCTGTGCTCTACATACCAACGGAGGAAACAGAAGACATGAATAATTACGCCACTCTTGACGTGCAAAACGCCAATTACGGAGGAAAGGTCGTAGTACACGACTTGTTGTTTCTACTTGGCGAGCCAGAGGTCGAGCGATTGAGGACGGAGGCGAAAGAGTTCCATAACCAAGAACTGTTGATATTGAAGAACCACAGGAGTGAAAGCATGCGAAGCTTGTTTCTTCTCCTTTGGAGGTTACAAGGATATTTGGCAGAGCCACAAGCAGAGCTCATTGAGCCAAGAGAGTATTAGTGGGATTGTAAAATAGAAATATACCATGATGATAAAAGGCACTGATTTTGTATGTGTGCTACATTCTGCTGCTGTTTACTACCGGTCGGTTCTCATTACGGCCCCACATCCACCGACGGCCAGCTGTCATGACTGACAGACGCCGATAGATCGGTTCCGTTATATTTTTATGATGGTCATGACAGTAGAGGATTGTAATCATTCGTTCTTTTACCATTTGTTGTTTGCATATTTTTTGAACTGTTTGCTTTCGACAGAATTGAAAGCGAGATACAGTATCGCAAGTCATTTGAGCGATTTTTGTTCGTATCACTGAGCGTCTACCAAACCGAATCAAACAATAGCTTACATTGACATTAGGAGAAGACTGAGCGTAAACATCTCAAATTTACATCGATTTCGAAAGAGGCTTACATATAAGCCACCGCCACTCACATTCACTCAGTCATGAACACCAATCCTGAATGCATTCAGCCTGCAGACTGGCAGGCTGGTCAAGCTGTACCAGTCTTCCTCCTCCACGATGGTGGCGGCACAACATTCTCATACCACTGCTTGCAACCTCTCAACCGTCCTGTGTACGGAATTTACAACCCCAACTTCCACAGCGGAGAGCCTTGGGATGGAGGACTAAAGGACATGGCCAAGCTTTACACACGCTGGATCATTGAGACTGTCGAGAAGCCCGACTTTCCCAGGCGATACAACTCGGATGGAAAGATTCAAATACTTCTCGGAGGATGGAGCTTGGGCGGCCATTTGAGTCTTGAGATCGCAAAGCAACTCAACCCTGAGGACACTGAGATCCGAGTCATCGGTATTCTCATGGTTGACACAATCTACCCGCACAAGTACCCGAGTACAAACCGCAAGAGGCCCGGTGAGGGATCAGAAGAAGGCCGAAACAAAAATCAGATTCTTGCCGATCTTGCCATGGCTGATGCTCGTCGTATGCTGCAGTCTTGGGATCCTCCGGTCTGGGATGAGGACTCAATAGGGGAGAGGCCCCGAGTGTCTCTACTCAGAGCTAAAGAGGCCTTGAAGACCAAGGATGGTGAAAAGGATCTTGTGGACATGAGCCGCGAGGAGCGAAACCTTGGATGGGATTTGTATGACAAGAATCTATTCTCTGAAGTTGTGGACATTGATGGTCATCACTTTGAAGTGTTTGCGTTCAAGTACATTGATGACATTTCTGAGAAGATGAGGGATTCACTTAATGCTTTGGAACGGGCTTCTCAAAGCTGAATGATGAAGTCTAAGGGAATGGGGAGTGTGCCTTGTCAGTGGTACAAATAGTACTCATGACATTCTCAGACACATAAGATATGGTACGTTGTTTCCTAAACTATTCAAGCTATGGGCACTAAAATCCACAGGGTGATCACGATATCTTATGCTTACTACAACGAAAGGTAATATGAGGAAGAAGGGACTAGAGAATACGAAGATATAGAGAATACACATCACGATTCAATAGAAGACCGCCGGTGTCGCTCATTCGTTCTTGGCGAGGATGATTTTGACAACTAGGTCTCTCTCTCTCTCCTGACACTATTGGATTCCCATCAGATTATAACAGATAAACAAGTGATTGCGCCTGTTGTGTAAGAATAAGCTCGGAAGCTCGGCAGAATTGACTGGACGTATCCAAGTTGCATCGAGAGCTCCTATGACATGACTTCTGCGGACAAAGTGGATAATGCGCTGAATGCCCCGCCGGAGTAGAAGCACTTCCCCCGGATGAACTTGGCATTCCTCCTTCCAACCAATCGTCGTGCTCGAATTGTCATGCGGGGAGCACTCGACGGGGGAGGAGCACCAAAAGTCACAGGGAAGATCACAGGGAAGCTGAAGTGGGAAATTTTGGTCAAAAGGGCAGCCGACATCGCAGTTGTATCCCAGCGTAAGAAATTCCACAAACTTAGCACCATTTTATTTCTGGCATCTCTGGGCAATTGACCATCCCAAAGCAAGCCGTGACCCTTTGAGTTTGTCGTGAAAAGCTTCAATTGGCTCTTGTAAACAGCCTCAAGTCGTCATCATGCTTTCCCGGTCACTGCTGCGCTCTCGAGCTGTGGGAGCTTTCCCCCTCTCCTCTAGGAGCCATGGGTATGTCTTATCACGATTCATTGTCAACCATCAAAAACATCCTCCACAAGGTCAATTCGCCTGTAAATACTAACAACTCTCTCAACACAGACGCTTCCTGTCTACCACTGCCATCCGCGCCGATGACAAGCTCAACAAGATCTCCTCCAACATCACCCAGCCCAAGGCCCAGGGTGCCTCCCAGGCCATGCTCTACGCCACCGGCCTCTCTGAAGATGACATGAACAAGGCTCAGGTCGGTATCTCATCTGTCTGGTACGAGGGAAACCCTTGCAACATGCATCTTATGGACCTCTCTGCCCACGTCAAGAAGTCTGTCGCCGAGGCTGGCCTTATTCCCTACCGATTCAACACCATCGGTGTCTCTGATGGTATCTCCATGGGTACCACCGGTATGCGATACTCCCTCCAGAGTCGAGAGATTATCGCCGATAGTATCGAGACTGTCATGAACGGTCAATGGTACGATGCCAACGTCAGCTTGCCCGGTTGCGACAAGAACATGCCCGGTGTCGCCATTGCCATGGGTCGTGTCAACCGTCCCAGCATCATGGTTTACGGTGGTACCATCAAGCCCGGTTGCACTAAGCAAGGCGAGTCTATCGATATCGTCTCTGCTTTCCAGGCCTACGGTCAATACATCACCGGCGAGATCACTGAGGAGCAGCGATTCGACATTATCCGAAATGCCTGCCCTGGTGGTGGTGCCTGTGGTGGCATGTACACTGCCAACACCATGGCCACTGCCATTGAGACTTTGGGACTTACCCTTCCCGGCAGCAGCAGTAGCCCTGCTGAGGACCCCAGCAAGATTGCCGAATGTGAGGCCGTTGGACCCGCTATCCGCAACATTCTGAAGGAGGATATCCGACCTCGTGACATCATGACTCGCCAAGCCTTTGAGAATGCCATGATCGTCACCACCATCCTTGGTGGCAGCACCAACGCTGTTCTGCACCTTATCGCCATTGCCGACTCTGTCGGTATCAAGCTCGACATTGAGGATTTCCAAAAGGTTTCCGATCGCACTCCTTTCCTTGCCGACCTGAAGCCCTCCGGAAAGTGGGTCATGGCCGATATGCACAAGATTGGTGGTACTCCTGCTCTTCTCAAGTTCCTCCTGAAGGAGGGTATCATTGATGGCTCTGGTATTACCGTCACTGGTAAGACCATGAAGCAGAACGTCGAGGAGATGCCTGGATTCCCCGAGGATCAAACTATCATCCGCCCCCTGAGCAACCCTATCAAGCCTACCGGTCACATTCAGATCCTCCGTGGATCTCTGGCTCCCGGCGGCTGTGTTGGTAAGATCACAGGTAAGGAGGGTCTCCGATTTGAGGGCAAGGCCCGTGTCTACGACTCCGAACCCGCCTTTATCTCTAGCCTCGAGGCTGGTGAGATCAAGAAGGGTGAGAAGACTGTCGTCATCATCCGATATGACGGACCCAAGGGTGGTCCCGGTATGCCTGAGATGCTGAAGCCTTCTTCTGCCATTATGGGTGCTGGTCTTGGACAGGATGTCGCCCTTCTCACTGACGGTCGCTTCTCCGGTGGTTCTCACGGTTTCATCATTGGTCACATTGTCCCTGAGGCTATGGAGGGTGGTCCTATCGCTCTTGTCGAGGACGGTGACACCATCATTATCGACGCCGAGTCCCGTGCCATCGACCTTGTTGTTCCTGAGGAGGAGGTTGCTCGCCGCCGCAAGGCCTGGAAGGCGCCCCCTCCCCGGTACACTAAGGGTACTCTCAGCAAGTACGCTCAGCTGGTACGAAACGCCAGTGAGGGCTGTGTCACCGACAGCGGTCTCAAGAACTAAAAGGCTCATGGAAGCCAAATAAAACTGTTATATGTCACGATGTAATTCATTTTAATGGGGCTGGAAAAGGCGAATTTAGATTTTTCTGGGTCAGATCTTATATCCCAATGTTTTTTGTTTTAAATACTTTGCCAGGGCCGTTTCATTCGTGATTGGTGATACATGAAGTGCTCTGGGCTCGATGAGTCTAGTCAAACTGGCTACAACGTAGGACGTGTCAAATGAAATTTAAATACCAACCCAAAAACGCGTTTCTTAGAACGACCGTGGGTATTCGGCTGACGGAACAGAAAAACCTCCAAGCTCCTTGCAATGCAGCAACTCCGTTTCCACCTCTTCCCAATAAAATCATTTCTCGAGCACGAACCAACCAACATCTCTGTGTAGGTTCTCCCATTTTCTGCTACCATAATCATTTCTTGCTAGCCAGTGCGTCAACAAAGGACGCCTTGTCCTTCATCGTGAGGCCGACTCGCTTAACACGGCTTAGCCTAGCCAGAGCTTCGCCTACACGGTCGAGAACACGTTGTTCATCCGCGGAGACACTGGCACTCACATCGCTACGTTGGCGCAACTCGGTGGAGTCAGAATGTGAGACACCGTTGACCTTTGCCGCAGATGTGTTGATCTGGCCCTCAGCGATGCGCACACGGATACACGTCGTTGGTCGAGACAGGAGATCCCACAAGAATCGGAACCACTTTCCAGGCACAGGAGTCGTAACATCGGAGGGCGTGTATCGAATGCTCACAGGGAAAATGTGGACGTCGGCTGGTGTCTGAAGGATACTTGGGCTGAAAGGTAAAATGGCCTTTCCGTTGGTAGTTCCGCACTCAGGGAAGACAGCGATGATCTGCCGTGGGTTGCTGGCTAGGAGGTCCTTGATCTCGACGAGTTTAGCGTTGTTGGGAGGAGCAGTTCGCACTGGCAAGAGTGCTGCGAGAACAGCGCCCAGCAAGCTAACACGCTGCACACGGCGGGTATTAGGATACGAGATTGTAAAAATAGGATCGAAGATGGCGGCGAGGTAGATCGCATCGATGGGACTCGAGAAGTTGACAGCAATAACTGAACCGGGGTGAGGGAAACGCTCGCGGGGTTGGTCCGCCAAAGTGCCACGTTTGACGCCGTCAAGCTGCAGATCAATCCACCATATTCCCGGTATGGCCATCAAACCCCAAAGGGCAACTTTCCTAAAGATGACGGGCAGTGGGAGAAAGTGGAAGAATAGAAAGTAGCCGACGAAATAGGCGATGAAGAATGGGAGGCGAAAGAGGAAGAGGGCGCCATGGGTGAATATCGCCAGCGCTGAAACAGGTGTCGAGACGGGAAGAAAGGGCGCAATACCCGTTGCTATCAGATGTCAATTAACATTGAATAACGCTGAGTTTCAGAAAGTATGTTACCTCGATCGCGAAATTGGCTGTACTTTTCCATGATGCTGGTAATCGTGTGGTGTAAGACAAAGGAAGAGGACAAGCGTAGAGAACAGCTATTGAGACATGGGAAGCCTTTCACTTTTATGTTCGCTGGTCGTCGTCTGAGCAGAAAAAAGGCGACTCGATTACGGATAACGAGAACAAATGAGACGGCGTTGCGATGTCAGATTCTGCGACAGCGCATGCTATCAATCGTCATGTCATAAGATGGATAGAGAGTGACATGTGAATGTGAATTTGTGTGAACTGTCGTCCCCCACGTTGGGACTTGTTAACGGTGCTGGCTGAGTCAGCTGAACTATGCTGATGTTTTTGGCATAGACTGGGAGGCAGCTGTCATGGAGCTTCAAACAAGAAGCACTCTAGGGCTGACTTTACAGTTATTTTGTTGTATATTATAGAGAGCTTGGACTGGAAGGATGGGTTCTCATTGAATTATTTGATTAGAGTGTAAGTTTGGATCCATAGAAGTCAGGTTACGTTGACTGCGTAGGGTGACAACCAAATACTTGATTTCGTTGCATTTTCTTGCAAACTACCAGGCCCATTTGATAACTTGCAAGTCACTGCCTGGGCTACCTTAGTAGTATGGAACAGCTACCGTATAAATTGTTCTACAGTTCCACAGAACAAGACTGGAAGGTGGCATGGCCCTGAGTGAACTTAAGCTTCAAGGGTTTGTCGACAGGACGTTGCACTTGACAACGGCGGTTTTCGCTGCAGCAAATCCGGTTGCAAAATTAATCATGCAAGAGCTGATTGATCAACCATCGACATCCTTTTGAAGGGGGGTTACATTGCAGGCTCTATCTGTACAGACAGTGATGTTAACTTGGAAGTCCCCCTAGTGGGTGGCAGGACAAATGACCTCTAAGCTTTAGGATACAGAAATAAATGAACTAAACCTCAGGTCTAAATGTCATAAACTGACCTACTAGTTTTGTCATCCACCCTGAGGTCCCCTTCCCCTGGTGGGGTGTCTCCAAAAACGGATTCGGTCCATCTCCCCAGCAACGCCATGACATAAACAATTAACGCTTCCGCATCGCCAATCTCCAAGCGAACTATCCCGTATGAGGATCCTTTCAAGTCAGCCATAATAGTAGCTCCATCCATGAGTTGAGCACCGAGCGTGTACCACTTTTGCTACTATCGCTTCTGCTTTTATTAGTCTTCATAAATTCACATCTATCTACTTTTTTGTTTGCTACTACGGTCCGCAACAAGTGCTTCGTTGCCGCTTGTTGTCCGTGCCAGTGTCCTTCTTTTGTCTCTAAACTGCGGGCGCACTATTTTCACCATGGAGGACAACTCGGTACGTTACTTTCTCGCCTTGAAAACCTGAGACAGACACTTATCATCAACTTTCACAGTCATTTCGAACCTCAAAGATGAGTCGACTCCCCGCACCTTCTTCGATGTCCATGTCGATAGGAGGGGGAGGCCTAACAGAATGGAGCGAGTCGCAACACAACGCTCGCATTGCGTCCACCGCGAGCTCGCTGTCCGCCCTCAAGAATCTGAAGCGCGAGATCCCTCAACCAGGTAAATCCATAATTGGGGGTATGAGAAATCTCGCTGACATCACGTAGCCGCGCAATCTGATCCCAAGCGTAAACCGCTTTCCGAACGCGCTCTCGAGTATGCTTCGAAACCGACATCATATGCCTCCGGCGCAACGGTTGCACGATCAGGTGTTAGGCCTCAGAGTCTAGCTGGCATGTCTTCCGGGGTAAGTCAAAAGCTTCCTGATTTTGCGCCAGACGTACCAGAATCACCCTTCGACCGCACCGACTCGACTTTTTTTGAACCAACGTCACGAAGCAAGTCTGCAAAAAAAGGACCTTGCCCCTTAGTCCGAACCGCATCCACTGTATCCTCTGCTGCGTAACGACTTGTACTGGATTACAGCTGTTATACTACTTTATTCTCGCGGTATTGATATTTCTTTGAAGTTGCTAATTCCACGTGTTTAGCTCAAGCAACCCTCATCCACTCAGTCACGACTCGGCGCAGCGACATCGATGGGCTTTAATAAGGCCACTCAGAACGGACGTTACGGAACGACAACAGCAACAACCACAAGAGTCAACGGAGTTAATGGAGTCAATGGACGCCCTACGCATGCCAGATCGAAGAGCCAAGCACCCCGACCACGAACGGCACATGCTATCCGCGAAGAAGAACGACAAGAGCCTCCAGCAGGTAATGGTACGACAGAAATCCAGCTATCTTGTTCACAATCACACGTCCCGCTCCCCCGCAACAAGACAAGAACTTCACAAGCCTTTCCGACCCTTTCAACAATCAGAGATAGTTCTCTTACTTCAAAATTCAGTGGCTTGAATCTCGAAGATAAA
Organism: Fusarium armeniacum; assembly: GCA_013618295.1. Taxonomy (NCBI): domain Eukaryota; kingdom Fungi; phylum Ascomycota; class Sordariomycetes; order Hypocreales; family Nectriaceae; genus Fusarium; species Fusarium armeniacum. The sequence goes on along the minus strand of JABFER010000016.1, from coordinate 227,800 downwards.
GAAAACTCCGGGATTCAAGCGATTTCCCGCCCCTTAACACGTCGATTATCACAATCATCAATCGCATCTCACATATCCAACATCCCTTGCAAGCGGCGTGGTAGAGTTGGCCAGAATGACAACATTGCTATCCCTCGACTGGCGTCTTCAGAGTGGGCATAGGAAGCTCCTCCCAAAGCACCAAAAACTGAGGAAGTGAAGCGAAAGCTTGCGCAATTTGAAGAGTCACTGGCTCTTTCGCCCGTCAAAATATTCCAGTCCCCTATCAAAGCACCATCCCCTAGTAAAGCGTTTTTGAACAAGGATTCTAATCTGACATCATATGTAGCCTGGGACGTTGACGGTCGTGTCGTGGACATGGAGTCCCAATTCAAGGAACTGAAGGAGATGGTGAACACCACTCTCATTGAGCGAAAGGGGCATGATGATGCTCTTGAGCTCGCCAAAAAGCGAGGTAGGTATTTTCCACCACGCATGAAAAAAACCACTAACCCTCTTGCAGTGAAAGAGCTGGAGAGTGATAGAGAGAAGCTCGACATTAGGAACGACGCCTTGAAATCAGATCTCGACTCGGCAAGAGAGGAAGGACGCCAAATCCGACACGAAATGGACAAGCAAAAGTGGGAATTTGAACGACAAATAGACGACCGAGAGCGAAAGCACAGAGAAAAGATCGACGACATGTCAAGGCAACACAGAACAGCAGTCGAGGAGCTCAAGAGGGAGTTGGACCGACTAAAGGAGGAACAGACAAAAGACCACGAGCAAAAGATCGAAAGCTTGACAAGGCTATACCATCAGGAGCTGGCAGAAGAGCGACAGAAGAAGGACCGCGAGATCCAAGACCTACGAACACGGATGGGCAACGAGCACCAAGACATGGGCGTCGCTATACAACGGAAAGATCGTGAACTCCAAGAAGCCAACTCTATGGTGGAAAGTCTTCAAGGAGATCTTCAGCGGGAACGTACCTTGAAGGGCACCCTTCAAACCAGCATCGCCGAACTATCAGCGGCCAACACAACTCTAGAGGCCAAGATCAACTCGCTCAAGTCACACGTCGAATTTCTTGAATCAGACAACAAGGCCCAGTCGGACTCATTTGCCAACATGGAAGCACGTCTTCAAGAAGCCCTCCGTGTAGCCGAAGAGGCTCAGAACAAGCTTATCAAAGAGGAGACCGAGCGCCGAGTCCTTTTCAACAAATACCAAGAGCTCAAGGGCAACATTCGAGTCATGTGCCGTGTGCGACCGCCTCTGGGCAATGGAGAGGGAGAGGAGGCCAAGATGTCGTTCCCTGATGACAAGACGTCCTCTGAGATTGTTCTAGCCGGCCCTGAGGAGAAGAGCAGTCTGGGACAAATCACACGGAAGAACTACCCATTCGAGTTCGATCGTGTCTTTGTTCCCGGTACTCAGAACCAAGAGATCTTTGGCGAGATCTCGCAATTGGTTCAAAGTGCGCTTGATGGCTACAATGTGTGCATTTTCTGTTATGGTCAAACAGGATCTGGAAAGACGTATACCATGTCTTCTAGCGATGGTATGATCCCTCGTGCCACACATATGATCTACGACACTATCACCAAGCTCAAGGAGAAGTCCTGGGAGTACACGATGGAGGGCTCGTTTGTTGAGGTGTACAACGAAGAGCTCAACGACTTGTTGACACCCAATGATCGGGCTTCGGCAAAGAAGTTGGAGATTCGCCATGATGAAGTTCGCAAGCAAACAACAATCACGAACTGCCAGTCAGTACGTCTTGACAGTCCCTCCAGCGTGGAGATGATGCTGGAGGAGGCACAGAACAACCGATCAGTAGCCGCAACAAAGGCCAACGAGCGGTCTTCTCGATCTCACAGTATCTTCATCCTGAAGTTGATCGGAGAAAATAGTGCCACTGGAGAGCGATGCGAGGGCACACTCAATCTCGTCGATTTGGCAGGTTCCGAGCGTCTTAAGCACTCACAGGCTGAGGGTGACCGTATGAAGGAAACTCAAAATATCAACAAGAGTCTGAGCTGCTTGGGCGATGTCATTGAGGCTCTTGGTCGGGGATCAGGCCATATCCCATACCGCAATTCTAAGTTGACCCACTTGCTGCAATACAGCTTGGGAGGCAACAGCAAAACTCTGATGTTTGTTATGGTTTCACCACTCGAGACACATCTGAAGGAAACATTGACAAGTCTTCGATTTGCGACAAAGGTATGTTTGTTCCTATGCAGTGTTTATAACAAAGCTAACAATAATAGGTGCACAACACTCATATTGGTACGGCCAAGGCGACCAAAAAGGTGCGCGATTCAACATAGGCCGGCCTATAGACATAGTATCGATTGGAACTGCCAAGAAGATGCGGATAATGGAGTTGTGTGTTTTTGTTGCTTTTGAGTTGGGTCATCAGGATAGCGTTGAACATGGCGTCCAGAAGCTGAAATGTTTGGATTGCAGGAGTTGAGGAGCATATATGGTTAAGAGCTGTCGCCTACGGCCAGTCTATGATGTGTTTGTGTAAGGCGAGCAAGTAAACATGATTGATTGATTGATTGATTTCTGGACATGAGTTGGGTAGCCTACCTAGTAGCGAGACTTGCTGTGTCTGAGCTGTCTGTAATGAACGAACATTGTATATATCGATACGGTAAATATTTATGATGTACATTGATCGTTCCATTTCCCATATGGTGAATTGGTTAGAGATTGGTAATGTATGATTCTCATGGATACGAGAGTGAATCGTTGGTGTTGGGGTTCTTGCAGCTGAGTTCAGTTAGACGCTCAGCCAAAGTTAGCCGCCGATGAATAAGCCATCGACAAGGCACTAAGTTCGTGGCTGTCAACTGTAAACTGAATGTAGTCAATTCACTCACTTTCTTCCTTCTCTCTTTTGGTCATATTCTTTATTTATCACCACGAAACATTGTTTTAAGTGTGAGTTAACGCTGTCACTTCTTCATTCCTTGTATTAGCTTGAGCTCACGAATCAAGTCATCGTTAGTGCACATTGACTCCGCTTTAGGAACCTGGTCGCCGCAAGCATAAAGAGTTGTGAAACAAGTCAGTTTGTACTGCTTTAGCGCAGGTATTGAGAGAACATAAGCCAGCGAAACAAAGGAGGCTGGTCGATTCGATTATATGAGATAAAACAAAGAGCAAAAAGGCTTGCACGTTGAAGTTCAAGCTGAAACGAGGTTGGACAGCAGCAAAGTCTGATCTTTGAATCACTCACGGACCTTTTCGCTTTCTCTCACGTTACACCTCATCTCAACTCACTCAACTTGTTAAACATCGCCATGCCAGGTCTCAAAGGGTCTATCTGGGCTACAGGAGGTCGCTCTCGCCTTCAGGACTCTGTCCCTTCGGCGCGCGCCTCATCGCAACCTTCATCGCGACCAACGCCCCCGACACCACCAACCTCAGCACCTTTGCCAAGCTCAACTCCAACTCCAGCACCTCTACCGAGCTCAACCCCAGCTCAAGCAGCACCTCTACAGAGCTCAATCGCAACTCCAGCAGCACCTTTGCCAAACTCATTCTCAGCTCCGGCACCCTTACCGAGCTCAACTCCAAGTTCGGCACGCTTGACTTCATCACAAGCATTCCACCGCTTTGAACAATCCTGCCAGAGGCTGCGATGGAGGTTCCTTGATCTCAAAAACTCGTACGAGCGCGCGCTGCATCCGGAAAAGTTTGGATTCACGGTGGGCGAAGCTGAGAGGAACTTTAAGGTGGACTTTCACGAGTTTTACGTGTGGATTGAGCAAGCAATTGTCCTCCTTCTTGTTGTCTTTAACATTGAAATTCCACATAGAAGGTTTGTTGGGGGGAAGAGACAGCAGCACCGATATCATGAGGAAGTTATCACTGCCCTGGAGGAGACGACATGCCCACTGTACGAGGCACTGGGCAGCGGAGAGGTGAACATGGCGTTGCGGAAGGCCAAGGAGCTTCGAAACAGGTGGAAGGATGCTGGCGAAGGGAAAGAGACGCCACCGCTTAAGATGTATGACCTGACTTGGCTTGTAGGACAGATCCTGGCCGGGTTGGAGGTTGGATATGGGATTGGCGCCAAGAAGGTTGAGACGGACAGCCAGGGGAGGTCGTGGGCTGATGACTACGATGATGAGATGGTTATGGCTGTGGACGACGAGTGGGATTGGATGGTTGAACCTATGGAATGGGAGAGTTGAAACTTGGAAACTGATGTTGATGAGAGCATCATAATGATGCGAGACGGTAGATATAAGTTGTTTTCACTGGACCAAAAGATATAGACGCCAACATACACGCCAAGTTCAATATCATGCTGCACATCAAAAACCATCACTAATGACTTCTCAAGATAAGGCAACCACAATTTATTTTCTATCAATTATCTACCCCCACAAATAATCACGTATCCCAGATACAAAAAGAAAACGAGACTGAATCAATCAAAGTAAAGAGAAAGACATCAAGTCATTCACAAGAAAGTAAAAGGAGACAAGAATCCAGCAAGTACACCCAGCGTCCTTTTGTACTAAACGAACCTGTTTACCATCCAAAACCCCAGCGCTTTCGAACGTACGCAGGCTCACGGTACGAAGGAGGCTCATAGGCGGGAGGCTCGTAGTAAGGCTCCTTGATACCGGTGGAAGTGGAGGCAGAAGCAGTATCAGTGGCCTTGCTTGTGGTAAGAAGAGTGGTGAAAGACGAGAAACCAGTTGCTGCATCGGCGCTCGAGTCAACCGAGAAAGTCGGCCAGCCGTCGTTTGCAGAGCTTGGAGAGCCAAAGTCGTAATTGTGAGGCGGGTATGTTGGTTCGAAGGGGAGAGAAACAGGTGTTGTTGCTGCAGATGGGGTAGACTGGGAGGCACTTGACTCAATAGAAGCTGAATCAGATGTCTCAGACCCAGCAGCTGTACCACCGGTAGTCACTCCAGTTTCAGTTCCTGTGGTGGGCATTGTGGTTTGCTCAACCACACCTGAAGTCACAGACGTATAATCAGTCCCCGTGGAAAGAGTTGACGTGAACGACCCAGCCAGAGCTGACGAGTCGATGCTCACATCAGCGGTACTGTGAACGATAGTTGTGTTTTCATAGATGTGGGTATGTCCAGTCGATGTGCAGGGTGTAGTTGTTGATTCCTCGGCCTCAGTTGTACTAGCGGAAGCGCCAGAACTTGTGGACTCGGGGCTGGAGCCGCTGGCAGTCGAATCGGTTTGAGAAGTTGAGGTCTCTGCAGTGACGGTCTCGATGGAGGTGACAGTTTCAATAGCGGTCTCAGAGGCAGTAGAGATATATGTGCTGGAGGACTCAGAGATGGAGCCTTCGGTGGTTCCTGCTGAAGAAGCGGTGGATTCGGACACAGAAAGGGTCTCGGCCTCGGTGCGTGTCAAAGTGACTGAAGATGTCAACTCGGTGACACTAGTGACCTCCGAAGTGACAACTACAGTTGTCACAGAGCCCTGCTCAGTTCCGCTGCTGGACTCTTCCGTCTGAGAAGACGTAACCAGGAGCTCCGTGCTCTCCTCCGAGGTAGCAGGCTGTTCAGCCGAGCTAGAGTAGACAGTTGAGATTGTCTCGGTGAGTGTGACCTGGCTAGTGAGAACAGACGTCAGGGTGGCTGTGGAGGCCCCTTCGGTGACTGAAGATGCACCAGTGCCTCTGGTCAGAGTAGATCTACTCTGCTGAGGAACAATATTATCGGTGGTGGTACTCTCAGTCGACGCCGATTCAGTGCTGAGAGGGGCGGACTCTGAAGACTGTCCGGTAGAACCTTGCGTGACGATGCTAGACTCACTTATCTCTGACAGCTGAGTAGTTCCGGACGCAAGAGCAGAAGAGTCAACACTCGGGACAACATTGGGCATTGTCTCAATATCCGTAAGAGTTTCAGTGGTCGCTTCTGTCAAGGCCAGAGTACTGGTAGAGTATCCGTACAGGCTAGACTCCGACTCTGACTCCGAAGAAGTCTCCCCCGCAAGAGCACTTGAGCCAACAGAGACGCCAGATGACTCGGAGATTGTGATCGTAGTCTCGAAATCAGAGACAATGCTGGTAGAAGTGTAAGAGCTAGTGACAGCGCTGGTGTTGGCAAACTTGGTGGACGTGGAGGAAAGAGAAACAGTGGGAAGGGAAATGATCTCGGTGGTCTCAATAAAAGAGGTCTCAGACACAACAACCGAAGATTCGGTCGGAAGCTTGATGATGGAGGATGTGTCAATGTACTCGGTCGAGGTACACTGCGATACAACAGAGTAGCAAGACGACGCACACTCTGTAACTGTCTCGGTGACAGTCACAGTGTCCCTCTGGGCATAAGCAGCTGAAGCCCTGTACCAGTTAGTTGAAACTACACTCGACAGCAATGAGAGACACCTACCAAAGCCCCACGAGGGCGAAGCGAGCGAGGAGAGACATGTTTAAGTCTCTCAGGGTAGAAGCGAAAGTGGTGAGTGTAAAGATTAGGGAACAAAACGAGTGACGAAAAAGAATGAGTCTGGTCTTAGTTCTGGGTTAAGCAAGACTTGACCTTTGATGTTTTTTGTTGAAAGCTCACCATCCCCTCTTTATACCTATTCTTCCTCTTACGAGGCCTCTCACGAGTCCGTTGTCATGTAGCCCCTATGAATGCATCATGCAGTGATACCGGAGAGACCGCAAGTGAGGTATAATTAAAGGATATGGGAAGTATGTGTCGGTCCGCGTTGCACGTTTCGTCTTGCCGTAAAGTTAATATAATAGTCCTTCCGTCAGAATACCCTTCCCCTTCCCCTTCCCTGCCATTCGGCCTCCGGCAATGCCATGACGGCAATGCTTGTTTTGTTAATTGAAAGCGTGTCGACGGGTAACTTCGTTACAGCTTATGCTTTAGACCGAACGAGCTTGTATCTCGTACGGATAATACGCTTCCAGATTCACGCCTGCGTACCTAATGTCAAGATGGGGAGAAATTGGAAAAGCTGAGAGCTGGCAACTGAGAGTCAGTATAACGTCTCACAGTTACATCCAGTGACTTACGAAGGTTGACTCATTCCCTGTTATTATTCCAGCACTTTCTAAGGTAACGACCGAGACTCCTTGGCGTTTTTTGCCTCTTCTTTTTTAATTTCCCATTGTGCGCGATCGTTAAGCTGAACCTTGCGTCTATCCTGTGCAGGCGAGTTACACAAGCACAGACATGATGCACACGTACAAGCTGATAAGAGTACGGTGATACAAAACTCATGACCGAAGTCTCAGGCCAGTCACTTTTGGATGATGTGTATGCATATTTAGATACGTGGCGTTGACAAACACGCGTATAGACGGGAGCGTGCATTTGGCCGCATAATAAGAGCGAAAGGGGAGATGGCAAGGGCGGAAGATCAGATCATTTTTTACAGAATGGTTGGAAGTGTAATTGGAATGAGGAAGATCAAGACTTGGCGGTCAGGCAAGATAGATAGTGGTGCACGGCATGCTGCTGCGCGAGTCAAACGCAGGCCACGGTCTTGGGTAGCTAGCCGAGACTGAGTGTCGGATGTTGAGCACGTTGCTAGGGAGTTTGTCGAGTTTCACTACATGATTGTAAAAGCTTGAGGTTGAGTGTCTTTTTTATTTGTTTGTGTCATCTCCGAGATGGATGAGATGGTATAGAGGAGTCGCTAACGTCACAACTCATATTTCACAATGTCAACTCCATCTAGATAGAAGCTCGGAGGACCTTGAATGCGTCCTCGCGGGAGCCAGTGAAACGAGCCTCGGCTGTCTTCCAGTTGATGACATTCCAGATGTTATCAACATAAGCAGCCTTTCCGTTGAGGTACTAGTCACACAGCCCATATTAGTACTGAATTTGTCTGTAGCACTGTAACTGTAACTTACCTGCAGATAGTAGGCATGCTCCCACATGTCGACGCCAAAAATGGGCACCTCTCCTCCCACGACAGGGTCCTGGTCCTTGGTGGTAACGATACGCAAGCCCTGGGCGTCCTTGACTAGCCATCCCCAGCCGCTGCCCTGGAGACCCAGCAGAGTCTTCTTGAAGGTCTCCTGGAAAGCCTCGATGCTGCCCCACGTCTTGGAGATTTCAGCACCGAGCGTGGGGGCACTGTCGGGCTTGGAGTCTGGGGAGCTGGATGGAGTGAGGTTCTCCCAAAAGAGGGAGTGGTTGATGTGGCCACCACCGTTGAACTTGATGGCGGACTGCAGGGCGATCTGACCGGCAATGTCGTTGGATGAAGTAGCGGTGGCGTAATTCTTGAGGGCAGCGTTGAGGTTTGTCACGTAAGCTTGGTGATGCTTGGAGTGGTGAAGTTCCATGATTTGAGCAGAGATGCTAGGCTCAAGGGCCTTTTGTTGTTAGTTTGGTTGTTCCTGATGGCTGATGGGGGACGAACTCACATCATAGGCGTACGGCAACGCCGGAAGAGAGTAGGTTCCAACAGACATGGCGGAATAAGAGTGAATATTGTCGGGAAGTATGTTATTCTCAGAAGCAAGGTCAGGTTTAGTGTTGACAGAGGAAGAAGATGAAGGTGATGGTAATATGAGAAGGAGGAGGAAGGGTAGAAGGGGAGTGGTGAGGGGGAACATGATGGAAGAGGGATTGCGTCAGATCGGAGAGTTAGTAATATCTTTATCAGATTGATAGGTAGTCAAGGTGCCTGGTAGACTATTCTGGTAGATAGTGGGTTAGTGAGTGAGAGTGATGGGAGTGTTTGTGTTCATCAAGGTACCTAGACACAGTTTGAGGTGAGTTGTTGTTTCGAGAGCATTTCCCCTCAAACTTGCTCACCTAAAAGTTACCCGATTCGGGAACAGCGCTAGGTGTTGGTGGCCTGTGATTGGTGAGTTTTTCTATGAGCAAGTTTGACGGGAGTTACCTTGAGAGACTGAGAGAGACTATGAGAAGGATACTAAAACAGGAGTCAACCTATACATACGAGAATAGAATAGACCAAAAGGGTAGCTAACTATTATATCAACTATTGTTCCTCTGTTCTATGATAACTCATCTCTAACATCAACAACAACAACACTAACATACTCTATACTCCTTCATCATGTGCGGCCCTGAAAACACAAACCGTCCTCGAGGAGGTGCTCTCGTCTCTCTCAATCCTCCTACAGACTCGCCATCATCCAGAATCTGTGGTGATCTCGCCTTTCACACTCCCGGCAGTCCTGCAAGTTCAAGTGCAACACATGCAAGACTTACTCCGAACGATGAATACAGTATACACAAACTCTCTGACCTACAAGTAATTATACAGTGAGTTTTCTTTACTTGTTCTAGTATCATCAGTCTGTATTGACAATGAAAAGTTCTAGTGGTGACATGACAAGAAACGCAAGCGAATGTGGTCTATTTCGCCAATTCTCTCTTCAAACGCCACCGACTCCCAACAACTTTGTCGAATCACAACTCCAGGGACCGCTCTCACTTGAAGTTGGGGGCGATGGAATTATTGGACGCCGCGTTTCTGTCTATTCACGTCTCGCATCAGGTCAGAACAAAATCGTGGCAGAAGGTATCGTCGGCTTCAATTTCATGAGTCAAGAAATATCCGAACAATCATCCTGCCCGTCGTCTCCTTCACCGTCACTCTAGGGGGAGCACCTTGGCGGACAGGTTAGGACCATCAAGGTTGTTGAGATGCGCACTGGATGCGAATTGAGTTTTGTAGGTAATGGGTTTTATGGTCTTTGCTTTATCAAGGTTCTTATCGGCGGGCGTTATAAGTTGTCATTCTCCCTCGGTCGAAGGTCTGGGTCTGTGCCAGAACGACAAGGCAAGGCAACGGAGCTGGTTATAACATCATATCATGGGTCCCCAGCCCAACATGGGTTCGTTCGGCGTTTAATCATCTGCATTCAATCAATTGCTTTACCACTTTTCATTACCCACATATCCGTACTTTTCTCGAATTATATCGCATTGCTGTCTCTCGTTCCTGGCTCATTCAGTGCTTGTTCTACCTATTGAACCATCACAAAGAAAACAATCCAGGCACTGAATCATCACCGAATCACGAATATTCACAACTGCCGTATCCAAGGCAAACCAAAAATCTCTTATTCAGGAAAGTCCCCGGTTTATCTGTCAAGGATTAACCGTCATTGGGGATGACGTTTCATTTGGTAAAAATAGTACGCACTGATCAAGTCAACAACACGTACCACCACGAAACATACCATCGTGGTCTTGTCCTCTCTCCAACACCAACAACTCATCAAGCATCAAAAACAGAGTAAAGCGAAGCTGAACAGCTCACACATACTAATCCCTACAGCACCTGAGCTGAGTTGTACTACCTAAGCCAAGTACTACCTATAGGATTCGATTCCGCCTTGAACTAATGCACAGCCACGCACAGCCACAGACTGTCTGCCAGCTCAAACTTACCTCCACTTAGCTGCAAACCCATACCCATTCTCCATCCCATCATGGATCCCCTCCCCTACCTAGCCGCCATGGTTGGACTTGGTCGCGACTACACAAGCCAAGCCAAGATGGGGAACAAACAAACCAGCTTCCGGACACGCCTTGGTTGGTCTTGAACACTCCGTCATCCCTTCAACCTTTCAATCATCCCTGAATCATGTTCGCTGGTCCCGCCTATATATACAACTGTCTCTCCCTCTCCGCAATTCCTTTTCGACACTTACTTCCTCCCTCGAAATACGCCCGCCATTCATTGATTTGAATTCCCACCGCTCTTTGTAACCACAGAACAATGCCTTTTGTCGCAAACACGCCCGAGTCCTATCTCGGTCGCTCCGACTCAAAACTCGCAGAAGGAACATGCCGCGGCCTGACATCAAACGGAAAACCATGTCGTCGCCCAGTCGTCCAGCAGAATCCCCCAAAGACCGACAAGCGCAGACGTCCCGTGACCCCTGATCCTCGCGATGAGAACCTCTACTGTTGGCAGCATCGCGAACAAGCCAACATTTCAGCCCAATCTAGCCCAGGCCCACGACCTACTGCAACACCCATTTTGGAAGGACGCACGAGTTTGGATACGTTGACGGATAGATTGGGGTTGGTGGATTTGAACGAAAAGAAGCATGGAAACGGCAGACCAAATGCTTCCAAGCCACAATCGAAAAAATCATCTCTGCTGTGCTGCTTTTGCTTTTCAGTTCCTTATGAAGACGAGGAGGAACCAGAACGACCACAGCCACGCCCTGTTCAGCACACATCAGCGAACAACCAAGGATTGAGTCCACCACAAAACATCTCCGGCGGCAGGTCTTCCCGCAAATCACGGAAATCAACAAGCTCCAGGACAGCGACCATCAAAGATTTCATCCCCGACTCTCTAGACACCACTACCGCCTCGGCGCTAATGGCAGAGATGTCCCGTCCGTTCGGCAGTGGAGAAGAGCCTGGTTTCATATACATGTTCTGGCTCACTCCCACATCCCAGTCCAAGTCTGCCGCGCCCGTTGACGCAGCCCGCTCGCTCCTATCACCCCCATCACCAAACAACCAATCGCGCTCGCGAAGCGCAAGCAACGCCGTACGTAGTTACGCAGCCTCAGATCCAGCCTCCTCTAAAAACACCATGCTTCTCAAAATCGGCCGCGCATCTAATGTGCAGCGCCGATTGAACGAATGGCAGCGCCAATGTGGCCGCGAAGTTGAGCTTCTGCGATATTACCCCTATATTCCTGGGTCGCAGGAATCTTCAGGTGTAGTCCCACACATGACGCCGCATGTACACCGCGTAGAGCGTCTTGTGCACCTAGAGCTTGCGGGGTTGGGCTTCAAGGCCGATGCGGGCAAGTGTGCCGCTTGTGGTAGAGAGCATCGCGAGTGGTTCGAAATAGAAGCCACAAGAGACGGCATCAAAGCTGTCGATGATATCATAAGAAGATGGATTGAATGGGACGAACTAAAGCACTAAGTTTGGGCATCATGTATCATATGTACGCATTTTATAGCCGGCGTTGGTTTCACTTGAATACACAAAGTTACGATCGATCCACTACCACAAGTCAAAAGTGAATGTTACGTTCAACCAGATCCGGATCTACGGTCTTGGTATGCATTATATAAATATCCCTTCCTTTCCTTTCCCATCCTGTCTATCAAATAATTGCACCAATGCCATCTGCTCATGAATCGTGAGGATCTTGTGAATCTCGCCCGAATAATGTACCTTCTAGCTAATTTCTACCGTTACACAAATCGTACCTCATCGAATAGACCTGCCCTGACTTGGATGAGAGCGGCAAGCTCAAAGAGGAAAGATTGCAGGATGATCACGTTGGTGACAACATGAGAGACCGACACGGTTGTTGTGTTCTCTCTTTGCGCCCGGGGTTGCGGGGTTTCTGGCTCTAGAGTCAGTTGTCGAGATTTCGGTCGAGGAGTCTCAGGTCTGGACTCCTCAACCTCATGTCCCTCATTCTCATTGTCATTGGTCTCAGGTTGCCGTGCTTCAGTCTCTTCCTCGGCTTCGGCATCCTTTGATGTAGACTCCTCTGCCTCTGCCTCTTCCTCTGACTCCTTAATCTCCGGCTGCTTGGGCTCTGATTCATCGACCACCGACTCCTGAGTCTCTGACGGCTTGGCCTCTGACTCCTTCGCCTCGGGCTCTGCAGTCTCAGGTTCATTGGCCTCCGGCTTTCGGGCCTCTGGCTCCTCAGCAGGCTCATTGTCCTCGGAAATTTCAGTTGTCTTGGCATCTTCATTTTCAGCCTCCGTAGACTTAGGCAGCTCAGCCGTTTCAGGCACAACCTCAGCAGATTCAGATTCAGAAGGTTGAACTCCAGTTGTAGTCTCTGCACCTTCAGGCTTGGTTTCCTCGTCGTACTTGATCTCAGTGGTAGATTGCTCGGCAACATCAGCCACATTATCCTCTGGCGCGTCTTTCTTCACGCCATCCAATTCGGTGGGAACATCTTCAGCATGTTCTATTTCATCCTTCTTCGTATCATGCTGTTCGGCGGGAGTCTCTTCAGGGCGCTTTGGTTCATCTGCAGTTTCGGTCGGTTCGGGCACCGGCTCTTTATCAGACTTGATAGAAACAGGCTCAACCTCGACTTGCGGTAATCCCACCTTCTTAGAGAGGATAGTTTGGCCCATAGTTGCAAACTCAGCCGTCTGTCGAGAGAGCACCTCCTCCCTGGCCTTCTGCGTCGGGTCGATAGTTGCCTGTATCCTCTCCGGAGAGTGGGTCAGCACCGGAGTGCCTCGTCCCCGACTAAGAGACGCCTCCTTAGAAGAGCTCAGACCAGATTTTCCGGGAGTCGCATTTCCGCTACCAGGCGTACGGCCAAGCTCCTTACGTCCTCGCGGGCTGCTGGCGCGGCTTGGTGTTCCCAATTCGGACAGGAGACGATGCGCTAAGCCTTCCAGTGCCGACGGCCGGGAAGGAGATGCATTGCGCGATTGCTCTTCAAAGCTGCGTCGATCAGGGGGGTCTTCACTTATGGGGGTTGGCCTTGGCGTAGGACCCGCATGGTGTAACATTGCATCCGCAGTTTTGAAAGCGTCGCGTCGTTGTTGCACAAGCTCGTCAAAGTGAGGAATGCTTCTCTTGTAAGAAGCTACTTGTTCTTCCAATCGCCTGAGAACACTAAAAACACGTGGCAATGATGCTTGAGACCATTGCGGTCGTTGACGGCATTGTTCCATGGCGCGAAGTTGCTTTTGCTCTGCAGTTGGAGACGGCAGATCTCCCAAGTCATCATCATCGTCGTCGCTCTCTGTAGCTTCTTCTCCTTCAGGTGTATGTTTCTCCTTCTCGGCATCATCATATATATAAGAGCTTGGACTGCGCGTCAGCCATCCTTCAATCTTCATAAAACCGCAGACAGCCAAGTCAACGAGCGTCTCTGTAACAGAGAGGTTTGTCTCCACTTGGTTAACAAAGAACGTCTCCAGAAGATCCAACAGCGAATTGAGGAGAGGATCGTCTGGTCGAAGAGTATGGTCTGCAACATCCTTGGGTGCTCCAGGAAGACTGTCAGGCAGCCTTTGGTTACTCGTAGACGCCCTGGGTGCGACAAGCTTGAGCGAGCAAGGATGAGCTTCGAGTTTAGTCATAGTATCTCGAAGGACAAGCTGATACACTTCATCAAAATCATCCTCGCCACCTATTGTGCCTGCCAATGACATGAAAAATTCTACTTCTTGCTCTTGAGCACCGACAGTTCGGGTAGCATTCTGAACCGGCACGTTATCAGTCCTCAAAAGAGTGACAATAGCGTAACGATGATGTCGCTTGAGGATAGCCGACACCAATTGCAACGTAACATGAATCGTTTGTTGATTCCGTGATCTCAAACACGCGAGAATAAGATCGACCAGGTTGAAGAGCAGTGGGGTCGCAGCAGGTTCTGCCCTCTCTGCCAACATTGTGGCTAGATCCATTGACTTTCGTTTGCGAGCCTTACTGACAGACGAGCTGGAGCCAGGTCCATCAGAGGCAATGTTATCAGGTAGCGCTAAAAGATAGTGAAGGATAAGATTGATCATGTCGGGGTGGTCAAGAGATTCTAGGATACGGCGAAGATAAGTCAAAACAGCTACTGATGAACCTCCATCAATATCAGAAGATTCAAGCAGCGAGGGGTATCTAAACTGTTAGCTGTGTTCACACAGGAGGATAAGATAGCTTACAATAACTGTTGTAGGAAAATAACTTGAAAGTGCTCCAACAGGGTCGACTTGACCTCAACCGATCGACAGTGGTTCAAGACGTCTTGCCAGAACAGTAGGTGAGACAGGAAAGTTTCGAGGTGAGATTGAAACTCGGGAGAGCATGAGCTAATGACTTCGTAGTTGGATGTAGGGTGTTCGTAATCGGAGAATGCGAGGATAGGGGGCAGGTTGTGAGGGAGATGGTCAACGACCAGTTTGCGACTCAGCTGACTATACAAGGCGCCAAGACCTGTCGCCATCAACGTTGACAGATCACTTTCGACAATCCATTGTTCCAGAGGTCCTGAACTCGATGCTGCTTCAATAATGTAAAGCAATCCTGTTCGTGCAAAGTCTCCAACTTTTCCCTCATGATGAATATAGTCCATGAGAATATAGAAAAGAGGAAAGTCGGCTTTTTGGGTCCTTCCAACGAATGCATCGCGGTTTCTATCTTCCTTCTCCCTGTTCTGGAGCGCCACGCCACGATGCGTTTTGAACCATGCTGGGAGAATACTTGGGTCTAGTCGGATCTTGGTGGTGATATTGAAGGCAAGTTCGACGACACGCGACTCAGTATCGAGGCCCAATCGCACACTGTTCAGACCGGTGATTCGTACAAGGAGGTTTGTCAGGCTGGCGGAGAAGGTCTGGTTCTCAACAAAGGCTTCCTCCTCACTCTCGATCAGAGTCGCAAAGAAAAGGACAGCCTCCTTAATGATCCATTCGTTATACGAGGTCGTAGCGATCTTTCCGATGGGGACGTAAATTTGCTTGATCGAGCAATATTGGATACATGGATGTGGTAGCGGTCGTCGACTCTCGTCGCTGAGGATGTTGGTGAGTTCTTGGAGGCGGATTTCCAGGGTTTCGGCAGCGTCGCTATCGCGAGACAGGTTGGACGACGCTCTCCAGGCGTTCTACAGTGGTTAGTTCTTGTCGGGTATGGACGACTTCCGCTGGTGCCTCACTAATAAGCGGCTGTACTGTTTCTCAAATCGCTGTAGTCGTTTCGCGGGATCCTGTCCGAGGTCCTTGCGGGAGCCCCCAGATGAGAGAGGGCTCAATAAGCGCGACCACTATGAAGGACATTAGCTGGAGGTCTTGGCTGCGGGAGTGGCTGCTGATGAGGTACTCACGAAATCCATGGCGATATTGGATGCATCTCCCGGCGACTATACTTAGGGCAATAAGGTCACCTTGACCACATAACGGCACTGCGCAGGTTACTTCAAGTTGTTGTGTTGAGAGCTGTCGTCTCCTGGGTCGATGGGCAACTGAGTGGACATGTGGCGTTGGACTGTGGCTCGACAGGGGATGTGGCTGTTTGTCTAGGGTAAGGAGTTGCGACCCCTTTTCCATTTACAATACATACACATTCTAAGGTAAAGACATATGACTGTAAAAACAACAATCGTTTTGCAATTTATTTTCTTATAGTCTTGTTGTACCAGAGGTTGTGTCTTAAAGGAACCCTCGTTAGTAAGAGAAAAACAGACTGTTGTGGCGTGGACGATATTTCACTCCATTCTCATTAACTGAAACCGTTGATTCAGAATCAGAAACAGGTAGACAGATATATGAGCTTTTTGTTGGGCAAGAGACGTGGAAATCCCCTTCAAAGAAACAGTCTGATAGTCTATCTACATCTGAAAATGCAGTCTAAAGACATAGTACCGACACTCTCTACTCCGAAGCTGAGAATAATCGATTCTCATTGCCCCCTTGCCCTTTTATGCGAGCTGGAAGCACATGGACCTCTGCAGCGACTCTGAGTGAATAACTGCCTCCAAACGCAATTGCTTTGAATAATGGATACTGAGATGCGTGCCAGGTGCTTGGGCAAGTAGCTTGGATCTACAGTCTGGGGGAAATTGTTGGATGCTTCAAGTCAAGGCCTCGGATGTCGCCTCGATTTTGGGGAGGAATTAGATTGGGCCCCTGATCAGCCATTTCTAGTAGTACAGGTATCTCGGGTCCAGCCTCACCCCTCAGATGTTATAAATCGCGGTCTTGTCTAGTTCTTGTCCAATTGCACCCAGTGGCTATTGGTGTGATTAGCAGAGAGCAACCACCCGACCCTTCCAGAATTATAGCCTGGCACTAGGATAATACACATTATAAGAACCAAGACCAACTCGAGCAGTAGACAATGAGTTCGATCTTTTCTGTACAACCCAGGAATTGCGACTGCATACAGCCAAGATATGCCTTTCTTCTCGAACCAGGGAATGTTTTGAGACGGGCGTGGACACTGCATGGCACCATAACGAAGACATCACCATCCAATAGGCAAACAACATAACAAAGGCACTACTTTTATTCGCTACAAGCGCTATCCAACAGCAGCCTGCCGAAATCGAACTACATACCCGCTGACTATCTACCACAGCCATAGATCACCCAATACAAGCAAGTAGAATCCTCAACCTAAACACGGAACATGCTCGTGTTGCACTCATCTGGGGCTTGTCGGATCACCGTTGCTGCCGCTGCCGCTGCTACCGCCACCGCTGGCTCTGGCGCGACTCGCCCAGATGTGCTTGACACGGTAAGGGTCCATGGGAGGCGATGCGTATTCCTCGCCGCTCGACTGCGTGAAGCCACTGATATTACTGAGCATACTTGAACTGCGTCCACGCGAGCGATTCATGCGCGGCTCGAATGGTGGGGCAGTTGGAGGGGGCTGCCAAGGTGACAGAGACGGGAGCGTGGGAGCCGAAGCCGAAGGAAGCATGTTGTCGGAAGCGGACCAGAGACCGGTTGGGTAGTGAGGAGGAACCGTAGGGTCGGGGTTCCAGGTACTGGAAGTCGCAGGCTGGAAAGGCGGCCCAAGCTGTGGGTGGCCAGCGTCGAGTGGCGGCATCATCTCGTACGACATGCCATTGCCCGAGGTCATAAACTCGTGCATACTCATCAACTGCATTTGAAAGTGCCGGATCTCTTCGCTCTTACCGGCATTATCGGCACGGACATGGGCCAGTCGCTCGTTGTAGTTAGCTTCGATGCCAGCGACGTGACCTTGCCAGTGAGAACGCTGTTGATTACGCCGTTCCGCCTCGTCCAGACCACGGTTGTTTGCATCGTTGATATTGGCAAGCTCGTTCTCAACCTTGGCAATACGCGTGGCGACCTTATTCCGACGGGTGTTGAGGTTTGACTTCTCGACTTCCTTGGCTTTGATTTCCTTCTCCAGTCCAGCCTTGTACTCCTTGAAGGCCTTTTGCGCTGTCTCAAAAATCTTCTTCTCACTGCTGAACTGCTTCTCGACCTTCTTTTTTCGTTCAGCAAGTTCAGGAGACGTGTCAAAGTTCTTGAGTTGTTCAGTAAGCTGCTGGGTGTCACGCTCTGCCTGGGCTTTCTGAGTTTCTTGCTGACGAATTTTCTGTCGATACTTTTCGTCGTGGTTTCCAGCCGAGGAGAGTTGATTGTCCGTCAACTCGTTGTCCTTCCGCAGTGCGTTGGCGCGGTTCTTGTATTCCTTTCGCAGAGTCTTGAGGCGGGACTTCTCTTCGCTGAGCTTGGCCTCGACCGCGGCAATCGATGTTCTCAATGTCGTGGCAGGTGAGTCCGGATGGAGAGAGCGCTGGGCATTAGTCACAGGAGGTGGGGCGCCGTCCGCCTCGCGCTGAGTGGCCTGAACAGTTCTGATACTGGTTGAAAACAGAACTTCATCAGTTTGGCTATCAAGAAATTCACAGACATATTTGGACGCGGGCCTGAGTCCGTAGATATCTCCTGTCCAGCGCACGCCTTCATGAGAATCTTCAGGAGATTCCTCGATCGGAAACATGCGTGTGGGCTGCCAAACAGCATTGTTGACTCTAACGTAGAATGGCTTCGAGGTGTCGATATTGGCGGGTCTCGAGTCCTCACCGGAGGATTCGACCGAGCGTGTCTCGTCGTCGTCGATTTCGGGAAAATAGCTGGTGTTAAAACATACTTCATCGCTACCAATATAGGAAATCCAAATTTGATTGGGTTGGTTGTTGAACGGGGCATTGCCAAGATTATGAATGTCGGTAGCATTTGTCCCAGCTGACTCTGAAGCTGCATGGGACAACTCATACTCCTTCACCACCACAATCTTGGTGCTCGCCAATGCTGCCCATAGCGGTTGCTGAAGACGAACTTGAGTGCTTTGCTTTCTTCTTTTTTTAGTTGTAGGTGCCGTGGACGTCGACGATGTCCCTGTTTCGGTATCAGGCGTTGAAAACCCTCCTTCATTGGTCGTATCTCCAGCCACACTAGGCGGCTTTCCGGCCTCCGGATCACTTGTACCAACGGCAGAATTGGCCTTTTCACGCCTTAAATACCATTCTCGGATATATCGTACGATGCCTTGGGTCAGAATATGTATAGCTAGAACACTTCTGACCCATCCATAGGCACTCATTTTATCATATGTGCTGGAAGTAGCTTCGAGTGAACTGCTGAAAACATTGGGTAGCTGCCAGTGCTCAGGTATATGACGAGCCACACGACTCCAATGATTTTTAGTCCCCCGAAGCAGATGATGGCCTATCACCCACGTGAAGCAAGTGGTAAGTCCCCTGGAAGTTCCATCTCTTGCGCTCGTCCCCCCTCCTAGAGTAATAGCAATAACTGGCTTGGCAAAATCCAGGATAGCGTCCTGGATTGGACCCCACAGAAAGAGCCATATCAAAAGGAAGAAAAAGTCGACGCACAAAACTGTTACAAGGGAGGGCATAGTCGAGTTGCCATCAAAAATCTCGGCAAGGTTAATATTCATGCCAGAACTGGTGGTGACGGGAGGAACAAAGGTAAGAAACGTAAAGATGGTGTAAATAACGGTAAGTGAGAGCGATGGAACATGCATAAGAATGATGAGAATGGCGAGCGTATCCTGCATGGGAAGCGACTTGAGGACAGTGGTTGCGAGGTCGAACGGACCTGAGTCACGGTGGACATCAGCGTTCTTCATGGCATTGACGTCGATCTGGCGGTGGCTAGAGTCGACACCACTGGGGCCAGTGGTGGTGGATGAATCGGAAGACATCTCGGAGACAGCGTCGAGAGAGGAGCGTCGGTGGTCGTCGTTACGGGCGTCGTTGGTTGCATCATAAACGCACTGCTTGTACGGGCTGTTGGCGTGACCGTTGACGGGTGTTGACTGTCCAGGGGCGCCGGAAGCACCTTGGTCAGGTCGTCGGGCAGAGCTGTCGAGCTGTCCTGAGCCCTTTTTGTCGTTGGAACGCTTGGCAGGGCCTACAAGCCCATTCTCATGGCGATTGTCGCGGTGACTGGCGGCGCCTTGCTGTCGCTTACTCGAACCTGGAGCGCGAGGCATGCGCAACGACTTGTCTTGCTGCCACAGTCTGTCGAACCTGAGAACCACGCGGGAACAGGGCCGGCAGCCGGGACAAGCCTTTCAAAGTCAAGGGCTTGGAAGTGGAAGTTGGCGACTCGAGCAATATGGCGTCTCGGCCGTTTTTAACACGATACGGCGGGCAGAAGATGGGATCTCGGGAAGATAGAAAGTAGAGTTGAGAGGCGGACCGTTGCGAAAAGAGAGTTCGAGGCCGACATGTGCATTCGGATTGTAAACGGTCGTAACGGAACAAGACACGACGAGGCAATGCTAAGGTCAAATGATAAGGGCGACGACAGAAGAGGGGAACTACCGTCAAGTCAAGTCAACTTCAACAAGCAAAACCTGCTAAGATCGGCCGAGGGGCCGCAGAAAGCAGGTAATGTTGCAACGAGATTTGACTGGTTACGACGTGGTTTTACAGTGGGATTTTGATACAAAATATTGGACGGTAAAGAACAAAAAAAAAGTAATGCAAGGTAGTGGTTCCTGTTGGTTGTGGAGGTGGGAGATTTTTTGGCTGTCAAAGCCAGGCTCGTGCTTGTGGAAGGATCGAGGTATTGAAAAGGAAACAGAAAGGAATGGAGTGGCCGAACGCAAAAAGGATAATGGAAGGATGGACGGGAACGGGAATAGCGGGGTGCGAAGACTCGCACTGTACCCTACGCGGCTGTTTCTGACGCTCTTTGAGTGCTGGAATCCACTATAGTCTTAGTGGCTCGCATGATTCCAGGGCTCCAGTTGCCAATGGATGGGGTTTGGGACGCATGAGATGGGGCGCAATTGGGGCAGTTAGGGGCAGTCTATTCCAAGATGCGCGCTAAAGGCGCGTTAAAGAGGATATCAGTGGAGTCTTGGCTGAATTGAAGAATTGTGCTGATGAGAGCTGAAAGGTGTCAATTTTGACTAGAATCAGGACAATGAACAGCTTCAATAAGGGAGTCGAGATTCTCCAAGTGGATTGAATACGATGAGATTCCACTGACGGGCGTATTTGGCGTCTTGAATGCCAGCATATCAGATACCCAGGAACAAGGTTACGCTGGTCAAGATGAGGCGCTGAGCTGGACATCTTGGTTGGCAGGTCTACCTATATACAAGCTCATGATCTACCTACCTACTAATCCGTCAAATTGATGATTGAGTTTAGAGTTGAATGCCATTGCCTCCAGTGATAGTTGGTCGAGTCCATGACTCCATACTACAATGTCCGTTGGAAAACTGCGCCGTCTTGGGCTTGCGCAGTAGTTTTTCTCAAGTAAGAACAAGCAGACGATTGATGAGGAGTCACATGCTCCACCATGAAACACTCCGTGCGTATTACTGTGTGAACCCTGCTTTTTAGCAGAGATGAGTTGAGGCGAAGGCGAAAGAAGGTAAATTATTGGCAGGAATCAAAGTCTTTGTCCACATTCGTCACGAAGTATTTGTTCTGACAGAAATACTGACCTTTCGAACATCATCACAACACAGATCATCGATACGTTATGGCTTGAAATAAAATGCTTGGCCTGGCTTGGCCTTTATCTCGATATTACATCAACAATAAGGACAAATGCAACACATCGCGTGCGCACGCCATCGCTTACAAGCTCTGTAAACAAGCAAGTATTGGCCAGGGTACACCCCGGCCCTGCCGTGCTCCTAATTAGTAGGGCTTCTCCGCAATGCAAGAAAAAGAACATCACCAATTGCAGCCTCATCTCATGGTTAACATCATCACTAATAGTGTACAGTGTCATCAACAAGAGCTAGAATCTCTTCCTCGGTAGACTCCGATACGCACATGCCGGACCAAGTTGGACGAATGCCAGAGAATTGCCCCCCCAAAGGCTAATCTCTAAGCTAACTAGCTAGCTGTCTCCCTCTCAATTTGGGGACGGCGGCCGATATCTTGGAAGCGACGCGAGAGAATTCACTGACGTCGTGGGCGCTACGGGCTGCCCATTGTGGGAAAGGCCCTGAGCTGGCTCAAGGGGAAATATTTTAGAGCAATGCACACGGATTGGTCAACTCTTTCCAAGGGTCGCTAAACTGCACGACAAGGGCACGACGTGGACACAAACATGGATGGACATGGCCATGGCCATGAAAGTCGAAAACAAAATGAACCGACAGACTAAAGGAAGCGGCTCTTCATATATCTACTCAAAGCTCGACATTGATACCGCAGGAGGCTCTAAGCTTCGATACCATGACAGTCCACAAGCTGCAAATCATGCTGCAAGACCCCATCGAGTCAATCGGAGTCTCCCAACTTAAGCAACAACTAACAATTATTTCCCGACTCACCGATAATGATCAACTCCCCCAGGACGGTACTTGAGTCATTAGACTCAGTCCAGGATTTACTTTCGGCAGTTTTTCTTGGCCCGTTTTTTGGTCTAATTTAATGTCCCGCTTTTTATCATGTCCTTTTGCAACGATCAAGAATGAGCTTCGTCTCGATATGGACAAAAGCCGATCAACCAGGGCAATAATTTTGAGCTTGGTTACATTGAAAGATTTGCAGGCCATTCCCTGGCAGATGCACACAAGTCTTTAATGTACCCCACTTGTGCAGAATGAAGCTGTCGGACCGTCAATAACACATGGGACAAGAGAATGCGCAATCGAACTTGGTGAAATTAGTGCTCGGGTATTGTCAACTTATTTTTGACACACTGTTTAGGAAGTTCAAAACTCCCTTTTGTCAGTGGTTGAGAACCAGTGGTTGTACACATCAAACACCACAAAACCCCTCTTCCATGTGTCGTCAGTCGACGACTAAAAACGCTGATCATCCAACCCACATAGGTTTGTTTACGAAGAGAGAGACCATCGCACTGTGATCTGCTGCCACGACTCAAACGGCGGCCGTGCTTGCTTATGCGAGCCCACTGCTCTCTCGTCCATTCACAAACTGAGAATGGATTTCAAGGAGGCCAACCTCGAAATGTTGATTCTGTATGAGACAAGTACAGCACAATTATTTACATCTTCTTCGATTCCATGCACAGGCTTTTTGAGGCCGACCAAGTTGGCCGCTGATGGGATTATGGCTATTTATCAATGTTGGTTGTCTTAACGAGTATTAACCCCACGATCTCATTACTACAAACGAACAACATCGTGATGGAGCGCAATAATCACTACTACCCTGCTACGTAGCAAATCGCAGCACCACGTTTAGGTCTTGGCTTGATCCCTATCGATGGGGGCGATCTGTTTGGCTGCCACCCCTCGTCGGCACTTCTCGCACTTGTCTGTTCGGCTCAACCTATCAAAACTGAGCTTACAACCCTACATCAGCTTCCTGTGCACTTTGTTTCGTGTGCCAGGCCATGAGGTGGTGTCAAGTGACGGTGAGCGGATAACGAATCGGCCTCTACGGATAAGAAATAATGTTTGATGGTGGTCTCAGGGGAAGTGTTTCTGTACCTTCCATGAAGCATTGCGTAGTTGCTTGAGTCCATCGTCCTGATCTTCAAATAGCATTGAAGCTATCTATTCAACAGCTAACTGGCGAGCTTCGGTACTTGGGACCCTGCTCTGGGCGGGGGAAGTTGGAGCTTCCAATATGTTAGCTATGCGGGATGCCCCGTGCTGCTGCATGATGGACGCTACTTGGGCCAGCCCTGTCTGGATGGACGGAAGTGTTACATGACATGATGTGCTGTGATATCTTCCGATATCACATTTCTCGGTTGTGCTTCCGCTGCATTGTTTTCTCTTCAGAGTGGTCAACATGGAAATTGTCTATACGGTCACGGAGATGAAGAAATCGACGTCTTGCTTTGGATGGCATGACTTGAACTGCTGCCTAATCAGGCAACCCGATATCTCTAGATGTCTCATACACAAGCACGGGATTTTGGGCAAGCTACTGACATTCTGCCTGTTGAAGGTTTTGCCCTTTGAACTCTTTGTTGACTTGGATGCCTTTGGCTCCGCTGTTGCTGATTCCATGTAATGCCTGCGTATTACGCGTGGCAGTCTGAACGCCAGTCACATGTTAGGTTCTTGATGGAGACATGTGAGCACTGCCCATATCAAGACTGACACGTTCCGAGGCCATCCGAATTGAAAACCGATGGCTGCTACAGCCAATTGCAGGCTAGCTCAAAAATAGATGCTATCATCGGTCCATATAAGTCGTTCGCTGAATCAACTACGAGATTTCATCAACGCTGCAAGTATTGTTCGAGGGGTTTCGAAAAAATGGGCGATGAGAAGTAGTGCCTCTGTGCTTTTCTACCCTCACTTCGCTAGAATTGTAGGACGCTTAAAAGGTATAGTGGAGTGGTAAAATACCTTCTGATAAATCATGCGGATAGAGATACTGCGGACGAATGAGCCCCCAGAGCATATCTGTATCAGGCTATTCGTCATGCAAGCCGTGAGTGACATCGTCGTCTCCTGTGACGTTGGTCTTTCTTAGATTTCCTTTTCTTCTTTCGGAGGCTTTTCAATCCCTTCGTTGTCCGCCTTTGCCTGAGCCTTGGCAGACCTCCTTAACTCCTTTTGTCTCTTCCATTCAAGCATCCTATACTCTTGCATCTCTTTCTTCTGAGCATCTACTTTGTCCTTCCAAATCAACCTCTCGAGCCTCCACAACTTCTTGGTCAGATCGTTGACTATGGGCTCGTGTCGCTCTATTGAGGCTGGAGCTTCGTGGTTGTATATCTGCTGCAGATGGCGACGCACTTCTTGCCTTTGCTCCCTGCGCTTTAGAGCCTGTGATTCAGCATCCAGGCTAGCATTGTCTATTTCCTTGGCCTCCTTTGGCCTCTTTACTTCGATAGTGTGGTCAATGGTGGGCTCAAATTGGAAGCTTGCACAGCCGAGAAACCGCTTTGTGCCTACAGTATGAAGCTCGATGTTCACATGAATGCGCTGTTTGAGGACTGCTGTGGCGACGTAGGCATCGACTGAAGTGATACGGGGGCCGTTGATGGTTTCCTGTGAAATCGAGTATCAGAACATCAGGGCTTGAACCGGGTGAGGAGGCAAACCTACGTTGACTAAGCCCATGCCGTCTTGGTTCTTCAGAAGCCACATCTCCTTGGTGTCTTTAACAAACCTAACTGGCAAACGACCGTCTCTCCCTTCAGCCTCCCTTCTAGCCTTCCAGTCGTCTCGCCATTTTTGTAGCACCGTATCAGTAAGCTCATCGAGACCACTCGGGAGTAAGTAGCCTCTCTGTGGTAAGGTCAGCATCGTATTCTCGCCCTGCCTAATGGACATCGATCCACTCACCTCCCTCAAGAATTTGTCAATATGATTCTTCTCATCGACTGACAAGCGGTACACGTTCCATTTATCAAATCGAACTTTTTGCTCAGTTGCATTCCATGCACGGGCCTGCAACCTGCCCTCATGTTTCGCGAGTCTCTTGAGCATATGGGCTATCGTCCTCAACTGTTTCTCAGTTGGGCCTTCGTAAATCAACACACCAAGGTCATGATACATGTAGGGCATTAATGCTAGTTGTTTTTCCGCTCTGGCCTCACGGGTTGGCCCGGCTTTGACTGAGTCAAGTTTGGCGGCATAGGACCCCCCGGGTTTGACTGTTTTCCATGCTCGCGGATTCAGCGTCGGCTTGAAGTTTCTGAGTGTTGGCCATCTGACATATGCCTCGGAGTTGTTTGGAACATTGTATATTGTGAATGGCACAAAGTAATTCCTGTGTGGGGGTTTCCATGTACCTGAGTACGGCCTGGCTTCTGGTGTGAGTCCAGTTGGCCATCGGTCTTGAGTAATGTCGGCTTTGTAGTTTTTGAAGCGAACGAGACTCGGGCCTTTCGAAAGTGGCTTGAGGACATGCAGGGCTCCTAGCCTCTTGGGGAACATGATGTTTGAGATCCTGACCAGTGACTAGACTGGCGCAAGACTTAAATCCAGCATATGATATTAAAAAAAAAACAGGTTGAAGCTTTGGCGATGGCGCGATCAGAAGTCTTGTTGAGATGAAAGTATTTGTGGCTGGAACTACTGAGTTATGTCGATGCTGAATATTTCTGATTGGAGCGGTGGACACTGCGCCACAGTCTGGGGAAGTACCGCGGCATCATCATGGACCATTAGTATGCAACTCCAGCTACTGTTATGAGATTCTCGACAATACACAAATGTTAACCACAATGAGTCCTAACCCGCAACTAAGACGCCAAGTCATAAACATCTACAAGGGTGCGTGACAATCTTCCCAGGAACCAAAGCCGCAGACTGATTTGTGCAATAGAGCTCCTGTATCTGGGGAGAGAATATCCTCTTGGCTTTGATTACTTCCGACCTCGGTTGCACAAGGCCTTCATTTCCAAAGCTGGAGAACGCGACGAGGATAAGATTCGTAAGGGGATTGCACAGGCTGAGTTTGTTAAGAAAGGTAAATTTGAGCTCAGCTATTTCACTGGTACCTACTGACATAAGACGTAGAAATCGAAGCATTGTAAGTCTGTCTTTTCTTAAGCATTCATGGTTAAGCCAAAACACCTACAATCATTTAAGAATACGACATATATTCGTCCCTTCTTTCAATTCGCACAAGGTCGTCTCTTATTGGATGTTACTGAGCTCCAAATTCAACCACAAGATCAGATCAAGGTCAACTCATGCAATGCCAAAACAGAATCCAATTGTCCCTAAAGTTCCATTATCCTGATTCCGTCCTCCCATCCATCCAATAACCTGCTTTTTTACTAATCATGTGGGTATAGGTACTATTTGAAAAGGTATCGCACATTGAGAAAACGTTATGACGCCAACGCGTAAATGGGGAAGTACGGGTATGTGTGCAATGAGAAAGATGCTGGCGAGGGTTGTTGCGGGGGACTCGGCCTGAGACGTTGAGGTCCCTAATGTATGTAGGCCTTGCGTCATATTGCAAGCATTCCAGTGGTGATCATCTATCATGAGACATAGATGCGCCAAGGCGTCCATTAAGTTCACCTCGAGGCACCATTTTGCTTTTGCGCTCAAACTCCCGTGACAACCTCAAGATTCGCCCTTGCGCAGCCTCTTCCTCGCTGACCATACTCCCAATTCGAGGCACTCTCCCCAGCTTGTTCCAGTCTCACTCATCAAATCAGCCATCATCTTGGCTACCCAAGCATCCCACTCATCTTGGCTCTTTCCGCTTGCATCTCGAAGAATCGGCTCCAATGCCGACACTTGTTGCGCAACTGTCAAGAGCGCCGTCTTGCGCAGTGCAGATTGTCCAGGGGTCAGGGTCTTCTTTTCAACCTTTTGGTTTGGTGCTGACTTGGCCTTCATCTCCACATACGACTTGCCGTCCTTTGTAACAACACCGCCAACACCCTCGCGCTCCCATCGGACTTCGCTTAGAGGAATTGCTAGACGCTTCGACTTGATATCCATCAGATCTTCTGCCTCTTGAAGGAGGAGTGCGTTGATGAGAGAGCATGGCACAGGTGACAATTGCCGGCCTTCGAGAGTTCGCGACAACCATGTGTTGTATTCAACCAGGAATGAGTTCAATGGCGCAGATAGTGGCGTTTTTGATGTCATGAGAAAAGCGCCTAGATCAAGTGCGGCTTCATGCTCTTCTGCCTCTTCCGAGCCTGGTAATGCGCTTGGGACATGTGGTCGTAACATGCGAAAGGTTGGATCGCTATCCCAAATTTCCAACACTCCACCAGGTTTGAGCAAGCGGAGATATTCCTCAACGAAGAGTTGGTAAACATGACTTGGGACCATTAGGCATGCGTCTTTGACCATTACCAAGTCAAATTCTTCATCGCCAAAGGGCCATGGCCTCTGGCGAAGATCGTGCTGAATAAACCGCCATTTCATATCCTTGTCTGGTTTGCAAAGTTCAGCTGGGGATCCAGGACTGCCGGGTGCCAGAGGCGCAATGTCGATGCCTGTGAAGTGAATGCCGGTGTGGCCTCGGTCTTTGTAATATCGGTGGCACATCATACTCCAAAAACCTGTACCGCATCCAATTTCCAACACACGCTGTGGAGGGTTGTTTTGGATGAATGGTGTATAAACGGGTGCGCCGTAAACCTGAATCATGAGAAGCGTTCGCAAGCTTTGGCGATGGAGCTCGGTGAGATCGGTGGGAAGAGGATAGGACGATGTAGGATCATTGAAGTAAGTACGGCCATTTCTGACGACAAACGGTTTGGTCGCAGGGTCGGACGAGTTGGAGGGATCTGTGGAAGTCATTGTGTGGTTTGAGGCGGTAGTCTGGCCGCTCGTGGACGACACAGACTCTGTTCGAGGGAAACCGAGGTTTAATTGTTTCGTTGTCCCTGACATGGGTTTGTTGCCTGCTTCCAGCTGGGAGTACATGGTGACATTTTTCAGATCAATAGAGCCGTAGGTAGGAGTGGTCGCTCCTGAGTGACGGGAAAGAAGCTCACGTTCTCGAGATTTGTCGATGATGACGGGGCGATTGAAGATGATGGGAGAGGATAGAGGTGCTGTGACGTTGGTAGCAGGAGTTTGGTCAAGACGAGGTTTATGAGAGGTTGACGTCGATGTTGAAGATTGTCGGCGCGAGTCAGATGATAGGACTTTTGAGTGCGAGTAATGAGAATTGTCTTCCCCCAAGGCGGGGCCGCTTTTGGCGACGGGGCTGGAGCTGGAATGCACGAGAGACGACTCGTGCGACGAGCGACTACCGCTACGCTGACTCCCACTAGAGGTCCTCGTGTGTTGAAAGGGACGTCTTGTGTTGGGCTTGATGTCGTGGGAAGCTGAAATGGATCGTGGGGGAGTTTCAGGGCGATGCCACTCCTTTTCAGCCTTTGTCTTTCGAGCAAAGGTGGGTAAGGGGTTGGCAGAAGCGTAGTAAAATCCGCTCCATTCCGACATTGTCTTCCTGGGCTTGGACTAAACTATCCTCTTTGGCGCAAGCTTTGCCGATGAATAGGGATAGGATGTGGATGTGGATGTGGATTAGGGGATGGGGTGGTTTGCCTTGATTAGACTAGGCAGGGGTGGGCTAATAGTTTACCGTTTGTACGGAGTACAGTGCATCTGCAGCTGCGGCCGGGCTGCAGGTGTAATTGCTATGGATGGGAAGTTGATGATCAATCTGGTGATGCAGTTTCACCGCCGCTAGCAAACACTGGCGGCTTGAGCTGAAGCCGCGGGCACCGTACCGTACAGCACTTGGGGAGGTAATCTAGGTGTTGGGTACCTCCTTAGTGCCTACCGGCAGGCACTGTAGGTAGAAAACGGTACTCTCCCGACCCCCTGGGGCTGGTTGCAGACTTTTTGGCCCTTCTAGAACCCTTCTTTGGCCCGCGTAATTGGATTTCCAAATCCGGGTGGTCGCCGGATTGCTTCCCGGATCATGCAGGGGCTCTGAAGGAACCGATAGTTAACCCTTGGTTTTGGGCTCTTTTGTGAATGCTCGACACTGACAATGATTCAAGTTGTCGCCTAAATCGCTTGTGCCAGGGTTTCGGATCAGCGTGGTGTTGAAGACAAAGAATTCCCGCAATCTGCAAAGTTAAAATGCCAACCGCTGATCGCGGTGTTTGACCTTCTCCAAAGGTTTCGCTGCTCCTATCCTGATTGCCCAAAGAGGTACATCGACCGTTATTAGCAGCAGTGCTGTTGTTCTCCCTGTCTGCTGCTCATGCTATGTCGCAACCTTGGAGTCAATGGCGGAACGAGCGTAGGCTAATGCTTGGAGACGGGCGTTATTTGGTTAGGTAGCCAGCAAGCCGTGTCTGTGGCGTGACCGATGTTTGTTTGTCTGTCCCTGAACACAGATTGCGGGAAATGCCGCAGATACATGTGTATGTGTGTATTGGTTCAAGTCTCTCAGATGATCTTTGGCGTCAAACAGCGGCACGGGTAGCTGCGTCGAGATCGAGTGCGAGTGCGAGTGCTGTGGTAAGGAAGGACGATGATACTGTAGCAAACCGCATGTGCTATGCAGTACTCTAGTTTCAGGTCAGACAAGCAAGCAGATAAGCAAACAGGCCAGAGGTGGTGGCAGAGGTCACATTCTATATACGGCAACCGGCTTCTCGCAACAGGATATCCCCTCAGGCAGGCTTCATGCTTGCTCGGATCCAAGCGATGCGGTTTCCCCAGTTCAAGACCTGTATGAGGTGTGGAGCGCTGCACTTCGGTTGGCTGTCCCCCGCACATTAGACTCTTTGCCTGATGTTTTATTGACGCGTATCGTGTTAGCAGCTTCCTCCCCAGCCCTGGCGTTCCGAGGTCTTTCTGGTTGGTTAGACAAGGGACAATTACTGTTAAGAACTTGTGATTCCTGCAGGTCGCGGCCAGGTACTTATGGTAGGTACATGGTGAAGGATCCAACATGTAATTTCAGCTGCAGCTTTAGTGACCAGAATCTGACAGCGTAGATACATTCGGCCATGTTCACGGCTGACAATCTTTCCAGGGTTTGGGGTATTCGAGCGGGTCGCTTGCATGAATGATAGCCGAAGGGTGCGCAGACCCCAGCTTTTCCTTCGGACCTTGTGCTTGAGGCGATCTTGTTCCCCCGCGATACTATAGTGACAAGACAATTCTGTACTACCTACTAAGGCACGCAAAAGTGAAGCATGTCCAACGGTGTTATTCTCGGCCGAATGGCAATGCTCTCTGCTACCGCACATGCCTGTTTGAGCTGGAGTTGTGCTACTGCGGCTCGAGGCTCCGCGACATGGCAGATATACGAGAATGATTGGGCGATGCCGTGGCGGATGAATTAGTACAATGATTCTTGGCTCTCGCTCCCAAGCAGACGGTCCGTGTTAGCGGATCGAACCATTAATTTTGTGAGTCGCCAGTTCTTCCTCTTGTGAGTCTACAGTCCAAGTTTATGAAGCTTGAGATGAGATACAATTATTGTACGTGATAACTCTATAACAATCACGAAACTCAGTTGTCGTACAAATATATCGTTTTATAATCCTGGGATCAGTTTCTACTAGGGATAACATGAAATCTTTCGAGATGAGACAGCAAGAGTCGCGTCCGTCCTGATGATTAAATTGATGTTTTCTGACCCGTATCGATGTTCACGTTATTGTCATTATGCAGTCGAGGTGATGAAGAGTATAGTCTGATATTGCACAGATAGTGCGTCAGGATTCGCAGTATGTCTCTGTAGACAGTATGTGATCATAAAATCGCCTTCGTTTGCAGACATTACAAGTCCGGGGATAAGCTCGAATCATAAAGTAGTTCCCTGTCATTGCATGCGCTTGCGTGGGTTCCCGTGAACAAGAGTATCCGACGCTGCAAACATCCTGCAGTTCGTGGGTTCGATACTTGAAACGAGATTACCAACTTTGACGAAGTCATTTAGAAACCGTGTTCATTCATTGTTATTTGGCGCATTTTGCTTTAATTAACGTGGCGCAATGTGATGATGTATCATAATTGAATTGATGAATCCTCCACTCTGACTCAAGCAAGGCTGACTGCGATGGTCTCAGTCGTACGCCTCCGATGGAGAACGGCTGAAGGTGCACGTGATCTCAAGACTCGCACGAGCCATCAGAATGCGGAGCATGTGCACGTGATTCAACGTCGCTCCTTGGGCCTCAGTCCGTTCGTCGCAGTATCCAGCATCACAGTCATATCTCTAAGCCCGTGCTTCTTGTACCATTAACTAACTGCTCTTCTTCTGTCCAAGTATCAGTTGATTTTTAAACCAATATCTGCATTGTTGCGCTCGCTCCTTACATGTGCGTGGCCCCGCACGAGCTAAAACAGACACCGCAACGTGTTCGCGAAAGCTCGGATCCCCCTCCTCCTAACTATGATGCCCTTCTTTCGAACAAGCTCTGACTGACCACTATCCTTGCAGCATTTCTTGACACGCATGCTCGGCACTTGATCTTCACTACAATAGCTCTTTTGCTTCCCTTCACTTGACAGTGATTAAGCAACATTGGTTCACCCTACCATCACCAACAGGGACTCAACGAAACTGTCGCGAACAACTCTCATGAGCTCTTGACCTATCGACGAACCAACCTTTTCCAATCGAGCCACAAAGTCACAACACACTCCCCCACGAACTGGCTGCTAAAGGCTAATGCGTCAACGCGAGTCAATCTTACTCTCTCTCTTTTTGAACATTGGGTGAAAGTGTCGAGCCATTCGTCACTTATCAAAATCACCCCGCGCGGCTACGCGAGCTCTTCAACCCAATCCATCCAGCGATTATACTCGACGGCCGATGAGCTGCTCCAGCGACTTGCTCTACCCACCCTCCTCAAGAACGATTCCCGACCAACGATATCTGCTGCCGTGCTACTCGCCGGCGCAACCTCCTAACCTACCGCCCTACAACATATAACCATTATAATCACTTCACAGACACCTGCCGGAATGTACCCTCAACACTCCGGGCAAGGTCAACATGGTCGGATGAACGGTGCCGGCCGAGGCATACCGAACATGATATACAACTACCAACATCCCTCACACCAACATCCATCTCAGACACAACACCACCAAGGACTTCAACACGACCATGGGATGCCCAACGTCAACGGTTTGGGTCATCACTCGACATTCACCCCCGGCGGCCTTTCGAACTCGAGTCCCTTCGCTCCGAATGCGCTTCAAAATGGACACTCGGCCGGAAACAGAGGCCAGGCGCCTCCAAATGAGATGTGGCAGGAGCAATTGAGGATGCACAAGGAGTCTGAACGAGCGCACGCTGCCATGACCGATCAACAACAACCGCACTACTATGCTAGGCTCAAGGCGTCGGAAAACAGAGGCATTGGCGGCCCACCACCCAGTAGTTTACGCGCTCAGCCGGACGATGAAAACGATGGTGTCGATAGAAGACGACCCCTGACTGTAGAGAAGGAAACGAGACGGCAAGACTGGCACAACATGGACATGAGTGGACAAGGCTTGCGAAACCTAGCACCAGAGCTGTTCAAGTATCGCTTCTTGAACGAGCTCTTCATCGCCTCTAACAAGCTCAAAATACTACCCAACGCCATTGGAGAACTACGCGCACTACGCCATCTTGACGCCTCCTTTAACCAGATCGAAGAAATTCCCCCCGAGATTGGAATGTGCACCTACCTTAAGAACTTGCATCTTTTCAACAACAATATCCGAACTTTGCCCAACGAACTGGGATCGCTTCACCTTCTTGAGATGCTTGGAATCGAAGGTAACCCTCTAGATCCAGAGATCAAACATGAGATTATGGAAAAGGGGACAAAGAGTCTGATTACCTACCTAAAAGAAAACGCTCCTTGTACGTTAACAAGCAAATTGTACACCATGGTTGTTTGTGCTAACGACTTCTATAGGCCCCCCTCCTCCCTCGCCCCGGAAACTCGTTGTCATTCAAGAGGACGTATCGCCCAACCTGGAAAGGATCAAAGTTTTCTCATGGAACATTCTCTGCGACAAGTATGCGACACCCCAAACCTACGGATACACACCAACAAACGCCCTCAACTGGGACTACCGCAGAACCTGTATCCTGGAAGAACTCGAATTCAGGGACGCAGATTTCCTTGCCCTCCAAGAAGTGTCTACGGATGCGTTCAAAGAAGACCTTAGCCCCGACCTGGCCCAGCTGGATTACAAGGGTGTTCACTGGCCCAAATCGCGAGCCAAAACCATGTCTGAGAAGGATGCCCAATCTGTGGACGGTTGCGCCGTCTTTTACAAACAGAGCAAGTTTATCCTTCTCGACAAACAGCTAATCGAATTCGCTACCATTGCCATTAACCGACCCGATATGAAGAATCAACATGACGTCTTCAATCGTGTCATGCCCAAGGACAACATTGCCGTTATCTGCTTCTTTGAGTCTCGCCTTACTGGAGCTCGAATTATCCTGGTCAACGCCCATCTTACATGGGATTCTGCTCTGGCTGATGTCAAGGTTATCCAGACTGGTATTCTGATGGAGCATGTTACTAAGCTTGCGGAGAAATACGCTAGGTGGCCCGCAGTTAAGGACAAGAAGATGATTGTACTACCCGTGGGCGAAGATGAAGTCCCTGTGCCTCAGGCTGAACCAGGTCCCAGCCAAGAGTACCGCACAAATACTGAGATTCCTCTACTTGTGTGCGGTGATTTCAACTCAACAGAAGACTCGTCCGTGTACGAGTTGATGTCTATGGGACGTGTGCCTCCGGACCATCTCGACTTGAGCAGCTTCCAGTACGGTAGCTTCACACGCGACGGCATTGAGCATCCTTTCAGCCTGAGGGATGCCTACGCCCACCTCAAACACACCGCAGACGACATGCCATTCACCAACTACACACCCGGGTTCGCTGATGTGATTGATTACATCTGGTACTCGACCAACACCCTGGAGGTAGTAGACCTACTGGGACCCCCTGACCCTGAATATCTGAAGCGAGTTCCTGCTTTCCCCAACTGGCATTTCCCCGCCGATCACATCCAGATCATGTCCGAGTTTGTGATCAAGGGGCGCAAAGAGAAAAAGCACCTTCCTGAGCGCGAACCTGACTTTGGTCCTGGATCACGCAGCTAGAAGCGGCGATGACAGGACTGGGTTCTCGTCTTTCCTTCACGGGGAGCACGTCTATACGTAAATCTGGATGTAGTGATTTTTGGTTTTTGCGTCATGGAGTTTTAAGGATCTTGCACGGTTCTTGGGGATGGGGGGACGGATGGAAGGGGGTGATGTGTCCAGCGGTATGTATACAGAGAGCGAAGATAAATGGTGGGCGGCTCAGAGGAGATTTTGTAGGAATTGATTCACAATGTTTTGCATCTTCAACTAATATCTTCTTTCTGTCATGTGATGTAATTTGTAATGTTGAACAGGCCGGCGTACCAGGTAGCGTTTATGCAATGATTCCAACAAACAGGTTTGGCTTTTGCGTTGACTCATTTTTATATTCGCGAATTCATGTTAGTTGTGCAGATTTCTTGACCAGATCTACTTGATAAATGCAGTATGCTCCACGAGAAAGCGAAAATTGACGGTGCCCTCTTTCAAAACGTATGCGGCTGGGGCGTTACGATCCCTTCCGTCAGCCCATTATGTCAATCTCAATAACACATAGGAAACCCTGGTCGTGACCATTGCAGTTTGGGTATCGTGTAAAACCATTGGAGGATGACAACAAATTGTAATTTCTGTGCTGACCAGAGAGAGTTTGTGCTCTCCAATACATGTAAGTGTAGCTTTGACCCGTGCAGTCATAACTTACACTTAAACATGCAACTTGGGCTTTTCGAACTTTATATAGACAACCAAACCTTCTCGATATACTCAATATTCTCAACCCAAAGGTCAATCTGTCTGTCCGCACATGTTATCAAGTCAATACAATACAGCTATAACTTCATCTCGCAATGACTGACTTTCTATCACAATAAACATGTTTCCGTGCAACCAGATCCTCCATTTGCGTTGGTGCGAGCAACCCTTGTTTTCTAAGCAAGTCTCCGTGACTGTTTCTCTGTGAGATTTGGGCATCACCACCCAAATGGGTCTGTTCATCTACTTTGCACACAGTCTGAATATGAAGGAGGTATTTGTTTATTTCTTAGCTTCAAACCGAAGCCCAAGCCTTCTCAATATTCCTTTGAATTCTCAACTAGATGATGTAGATCGACAACTCAATATATCAAACCATAAGGTATCTCCTTGACTTTCCTAACAAACCAACAAGTAGGTATACGAAGTGAAGTTTGGAAACACGCGAGTTATCCTTGAACTATACATACCTAGATAGAGACAGAGAGAGAGAGAGCATATGGTGTCGAGAGAGTGAAGGTAGATACTATACACGGCAAGTGACTCAATGCAAATGTATTCTACGCGAAGGACATGCTTTTCCTGCATTTCTCGACTGAATTCTGCAAGGTTAAAGTTCGTTGTCTAAGTACCGATCGAAGCACATGAGATGGGGCCCAGCATGAAGGTATCTCTTAAACTTCATGTAACTTGGTCAGAATCGAGGGAAGCAACTTAATCTTTTGCTTCCTAGAACTTTGGCAGAAAACAGGCAATACATAAATCAAGTCTCCTTCCTAGATTTAGTTGCTATATTCTTTCCTCATAAACAATCGTGTATCACGACCACTTTTTAACTTTCAATCTCAACTGCTTTCTAGCTTCATATCATTTGCATACTTTGCATACCCAGATTACTTGCATACTTTGCATACCAAGTCCAATCTCAACTGCTTTCTAGCATCACATCACTTGCATACTTTGCATACCGATACCACTCACATAGGCCTACACCTGAAGCCTATCAGACACACTCAACACTTCATCACGAGACTCTCATCTGCTTTCTAGCAATATCATCTGCATATCTTGCATACTAATACCACTCACGTAGGCCTATACCCAGAGTCTATCAGACACACTCGACACTTCATCACAAGACTCTCATCTTCATCAAGCAACATGGGTCGTCTCACTATCGACTGTCCTTCTTCTATTATGGACACTTACAGCTCTTCTCCCTCTATCAAGGACATCTTCAAGTCTATCCGTCAACGAAGTTCAAGGGCCGCCTATGTCACCCTCAAATTTGATTCGCTTCTGGCTGAAGTAGAGAACGATCCTACGATAGATCTCAACGAGTTCATCAAGCGATACGTTGACCCTCGCAATGTGGGATTGGCCATCGCCGCCTTCACTATCCACCGCTTCCCATTCAACCCCATCCCTGTTGGTCAAGGCCTTGACAGATGGGTTCTACAGTACTGGCCCATGGTAATGAGAGATCCTAAGATCTTGGAAGAGTTCATTCAGCTGGCCGATACCATCAACCGACTTTCTGCAATCTATGCAGCTTTGGCACGACCTCAGCAGCATTGGGAGCATGTGTATCGACATGCGCTGCATATGTCCCACGGGAACATGTTCCCTGGTGTTGCAGTTTGGGAAACGCCAGACCTACCCCTGAATGACCGTAAAGTCATGGACATGATTCGTCTTCATATCCAGACTTTTGATGGTCGGGACCTACCAGGTGAAAGTCCTATCGATGTTGAAGGCAACCCTATCGACCCGGAGTTGTTTGCTCGTGTACAGCGAAGCTTCTGGCTAGAGGAACTCCAAACCAGGGCTGCGAATCTGAAAGACCTATACCAGATCAAGAAACTCGAGAACAACAAGGACATCCAGGACACGATCGACCAATTTCTCGAGTTGACACCTCAGGTGGACATTTTGCCATTTCAAAGACTGATCAAGTGGCAACGCCTGATTATAACAGCACACAAGGCTGGTATAAGCGATACCCGAACCATGAACAGCTTCTTCCGCATTCTCGAAACGGACAGATACAGGTTCCTTGGAGTTCAGGGGATGGCAGCTTGTTTGCCCAGCTACGGCGACAACTACGAGCTACAGTATGTCTTCAAGTTGAGTTCCGTTAACCACCAGGTTGACACGTTCTTTGCGGATCTCGACTCTGAGAAACAAGAGGCGTGGTACGATGGCTGGTTCGAAAAGTACTCTGTCTCAGGCTCTATCGATCACCCCTATCTTCGTATCGAGTACCTTCCTGATGACGATGGTTGGCATGGCCGTTTCTTTGAGCTGGAGGATGAGATCATAACCGCTGCTCACGCGACAGGCTTGAATGATGAGGACATAAAATTCCTTTGGGGATCTCATCCCGAGATATGCGTCAAACCAGCTTTGGATCTTTTCGATGAGTTTTTTGCTCAGCTCAAGTCACAGTATGACGTTGAAGACTTTCGCGCCTGGTGGTACTATGATCCCGTTACCTTCAATTATTTCAGGGGCCACAATGATGCTGAGAGTTCCCAATCGCGACATCCAGGGTGTGGCGATGACGACTTTTAAGGCTCGACTCTATCATAAGCCCAATAACGGGTGAAATTTTTAGGAAGGGGAGATGTCGGATAAAAGTCATCGAGATACTAGAATACATGATTGCGGGCAAACATGGATGAGGAAAGCCTGATTTATTGCGAGCATTGGATGGCGAAGATTGTATTGAGAAATTTGTATAACAAAGATTGTATTGGGAAATTGTATAACAAAGATTGTATTGCGAGCATTGGAAAGCAAGAAACAAAGTCTGTACTTGTAATAGTTTGAAAAGAGGAGAACTTCTATCATACATTGCCAACGCCATCACACCAGATCTAAACTTAGTGAAGTAGAATATCATACCCATCCTTTGAAATCCTTACTTCTTCTTGTCCAAGTCCATACTTGCGCCGTATCAATTCAAAAATGATCAATCCCGCACTCGTGCTGGGCACTTGACGGATTGCGTTCCACCAAAACCCGCGGTAAAGCCATTTCGTTAGGCTCAGTCCTTCAGCCGCCGCCTCTGTTCTGCAGACGGCCAGTGATTCCTGGTAAGCACGGTAGTAGGCACGTAGCATTCTCCACCGCCGATGGGGCTTTTCTGGATTGACCACTTTGGACGCCCGAAGTTTGGCAGCTTTGGCGTCAAGGTCTTCGAGATGATCCCAGTGCTTGACTTGGAAGTGTGTCAAAGGATGGAGCAGAATTTGTTGTGTGAATGAGGCGCCTAAACCTCCGAGCAAAAGGAACATGGGCTCGAGGGCGTAATGCGGTCGGATGAGCCTGATACCTTCGTCTTGACGATGTTGGTGCGTAGGTCGCTTCATGGCTAGCACGTCGACAATATCTTCTGCCAGTCCACCATAGTACCACGTAACGAAACGGTAATAACCCTGGGCCTTGACGTATTCGAATGTGCTAAAGAATATAGCACTTCCAAGACTATCCTTGGCCAGAGATAGCCCCCATCCTGCAAAAATGCCCCTGAGACCGATCTCGCGAAGTTTTTCCCATCCAAATCTCCACATGCTCCTGGGCTTCCCGCTGCCGTCGTTGGGCATGAGATCCGTGTGGTCGTACCGCGCTTGAAGGGCGTCCAAAGGTGCTGCTAGAACGCTCTGAAGACCACCAGCAAGCAAGCCAGCTGTGAAGGTATGTGTTGGATGAGGTGGTGGATACACTCTTTTCCGCGCTTGGCCGCTCTCTTCATGGAGCCGTCCTAAAATTTGGAGGTAACTTGTATACAAGACTGCTCCGACGCCAACATTGGCAATAAGAGGCGGCAAAATCTGGTTCGGCACGATTCCCCATCCTTGGTGTTTGATAGCTGAAGTCAAAACTCCAGGAGTCGTACTTCTCAACAGGAGCCAACTTTGGCGCAAAAGTGTAGTAAACGCCGAAGCAGAAGCGTCGTTCGCAGCAGCCTTCATCAGTAGCTGGGTCTGAGCTTGGTGGATATTTCTCGCATAGGCAAGGTAATCCACTCGTGTTCTAAAGAATGCCTTTGCAGGCGCACGGAAGTAAAAGGCGATGACTTGAGTGCTCAAGGCGCGGACGCCAGCTGCTGAAGCAGCGGTAGCGGCATTGCTACGTGGATCACGGTCTGGCAAAGATACGTCCGGGGGTATCACCGGAAGTATACCAGTTCCATAATCCGGAATGCCATTTTGACGAGGGTTCATGGCGTTGAGAGATTCATGTTTTAGAAGGGATTCGGAGCAAGAGGCAGCCTGTATTGAAAGACGAGGTAGGTTGGGCCTCTCTATGGATGATGAGCAGATGACTAATCACTATGGACCAATCAAATACCGCAGAGGAGGGTCATTTTCTATCCATCGATCCCAAGATCTGAGGCATCTCTAA
This sequence comes from Fusarium armeniacum, assembly GCA_013618295.1. Taxonomy (NCBI): domain Eukaryota; kingdom Fungi; phylum Ascomycota; class Sordariomycetes; order Hypocreales; family Nectriaceae; genus Fusarium; species Fusarium armeniacum. Next base: position 188,226 of record JABFER010000016.1, on the reverse strand, counting down.
GTGTGAACGGTCCAGGTGACCTGAAGTTGCAGCACGGAACAAATAATGACAGTCAAACAAACACTCGAAAAAGCACAGTTTGATCAAATTGTCGTAAATTTTCATTCCCATCCAATGTACGCCATCTATAAATGCAAAACCCCAGCCGTGAGATATTCCCAATGCCACCATTCATGCATGCTATTCGTTACCCTGTACTCTCTCTGTAGGTAGTTCTCCTATTTACTCGGGTTGCTCGCGTCCATCCAGCCACTTGCTCATATACGGCCCGTCCAGCCAGAAACCAAGCTTCTTGTAGTAGCTTCTCACTCCAACGCCGGAGATAACACTGATCTTGTCACTGCCGTGTTCTTCAAGCGCGATTCTCTCGGCCTCCTCCATCAGTAGCGTACCGAAACCCTGGTGCTGGAACTTGCGAGGATCGCGGGCGTGCACAGGGACGGCTGTACCGTAAACATGGAGCTCTCGAACCATACTGGTAGGTTGACCAGTAAGCTCCTCTCGGTAAGTGTACTTCTCGGTACACTTTCGTAGTCGAAGAAGAGCAACGAGAATATCCTGCTTGGGGTCCTCGTAGGCGAGGAAAGTCTCCCAACCACCGTTGGCTACGTAATCTCTTCGAACCAGCTCGATCTGGTTGGGTCGGATCTTGTTCTTGATCTCGTTCACACCAACCTCTCGCGTTCGTACATCTCGGCAAGTCGTTCCAAAGTCCTTCATTCGGGCCAAAGCCAACTCACGCAAGTTACCGTTCTCAACACCAGATGTGACCAAAGGCATGGGAATATCACGCTGGACACGGTAGATACGAGTCCATGGAGGGATCAAAGCCATAATTCTTGCGATGAGATCGATCAATCCGTTGGGAGTGTAGTTCTGGTATCGTCCTGTTCGCCACAACTCGTATAGACCTGTGCCTCGAATAACCAGTGTGGGGTAAATCTTGAGACCATCAGTTCTGAAAGCAGGGTTCTCAAAGTACTCTCTGAACTGGTCAATATCGCGCTCCATGCCAACATTGGGCAAATCAGGCATCATGTGACTGACGACCTTGTAACCAGCATCCTTTGCGAGACAGAAAGTCTCGGCAACGGCGGCTACGGTGTGTCCTCGGTTGGAGTCTCGCGCAACATCCTCGTACAAAGACTGTACACCAACCTCGAGTCGAGTACAGCCGTATCGCAACATGTCGGAGAGATGGGGCTGTAGACAATAATCGGGTCGGGTCTCGATTGTAATACCAACACATTTGACGTTGCTCATCTCACCTGCCTCCACGGCCTCGTCAACGTTTGTAGTTTGGTATCCGCTGAGTGCGTTGTGAAGCTGGGCAATGAATTCCTCTCTGTATGACTCAGATAGGGACATGAATGTTCCTCCCATAATGATGTACTCGACCTTGTCGACGGAATGTCCAAGGGACTTGAGCTGATCAACGCGTCCTCGGGCCTGCTCGAATGGATCGTATCGCGCGCGGATGGCTCGCATCGACGTAGGTTCGTAGCCAGTGTATGACTGTGTACTGTATTCGAAATCGGAGTCAGGTCCTCCAGGACAGTAGACGCAAATGTTTCCGGTATAGGCGATATGAGGGCATCGATGGGGCTTGCACATGACGGCAACGACAGCAATACCGGAAGACGTTCGAATGGGCTTGGCGATAAGCTTTGGTAGGATATACTTCTTGTAGTGCTCGGGGATGGAGGCGATGATGGCGGTCAAAGGCGGGATGTTCATGAGCTTGTGCTTCTTAGCAAGCTTGTTTCGTAGCGAGTTGAGATTAATGTCGCGTGTGGTACGGCCGGCCTTTGAGGCTTCGTGGTCCTCGATAAGGGCATTCGCGACGTCGGCGCAACATCGCAGGAAGCGCTCGCTCTCAGGAGCCATGTCAGGCTTCTTCTTGGTCGGCACAGCCGTCACTGTCATGGTGGCGGTCGCCATGATGGAGTGATTAATCGAAATTGGCTCTGAGATTTGACTGATATATGTAGACTTTGACACTTGGACGTCGCGATAGTTGTTAGTCAAAATGCCGGGGTTTGTGCGTCAAGTCGACATGGGAGGAGTTCAATGAACGATATTTTGCCCCTCCAAAAGAAGCTTTAGATGGAAAAATCTTGGTGGGGTTCTAGGCTGTCCCCACCCAAGGCGGAGTTGGGTAAAGGTAAAGGTCAGTGAATCGGTCACGTGGCTCCCTCAACTCCTACATTTACCTACTAAGGCACATTAAGAAGACCAGGCGAAAATATCATTGCTTTTTCCCGGTCAAATACTCACCAAGCCTGATCGAGCATTTCTATCAAGCACCAGATCAATGCTGGTTTTATGTGGCCTGCCTGCGGAGGTAGTTTCTGATAAAAACTGTACCTCTTTAGTAAGTCCTTTATCTGGACTATACCAAGGTCTTTCTTTACGTGGATGTTTTGGGTCAGAAATCAACGATCAGTACCATGAAACACCGAGATGTTTATAATCTGGGGTGAAACATAGATCCCACAAGATCACACGAATGGCTTACCTCATTTGCTCAAGTTGCCCACAGCTGGTAAATGTTGGCAGAGGATGAGGGACGCAAAGATGCAAAACTCCTTTCCTCCCTTCTCGTATTCTATTGCAACCATACTGAATGAACTGTATAAAAATAACGTCATCATAATAATACTGCGTCATAAACAATGTCCCACTTCAAATGCCGTTGCTCTCACATGAGAACACACCAGACACTTGTCCCGCTTCAAACTGGTCTATAATACCCTGGACACTTACATATGTTCCTAACGTGAGGTATAAAACACCAGTCAACATAATGATGATGTTCAGAGTCACGGAGAGGAAGTCAAGGATAGGCTGCCGTGTCCTTCCAACTTTTTTATCGGCGTTTCGCATGCGAAAGTAGGCCAGGGCCCAAAAGATAAAACCGAACCAGCAGTTGAACAGAGACGACATGACTGATAGCACTAGATGATTGATGAGTAAAGCTCAACAGTAAAGTCGAGTGCAGTTACTTACACGACGAGAAGAAGGGAATGAGCTCAGCGATGAGGAATGCCGCAGCCCAGCTGAGAAACAAAACGAAGCTCCACCAGGACCAGCCTTTGAAGGTATGCGAAGTGAGATGCTCCGAATCTTTGAACATGCGGAAGAAGACGAATCTACCTGTTACGCTGGCGTAGAGGCACCCAACAAAAATGATAGTGGGGATCATGAAAGAATACGAGACCTTTTTGTAGAGGTCATTGAGGACACCAAAGGCTGGCGCGACCATGTACTGGTTACCTGTGTAAGCGTAAATGACAGCGCCGACTATGCTGAAGGTGACGATTTCGGCGCATGTGCAAGCCCACAATGCCTTGGGGAAGTCTCTATAAAAAATAGTCAGAGAAACGACAGCTTGACCAGTTGACACTACAGCTTACCGAGGATCTCGCATCTCAGCGATGAAGCTGGGAATGGTGGTTTGACCGATAAATGTGTAGCTCATGTTCATGAAAGCTGACATGCCTGTGACAAGGGTCGTGCTACTTGGCGTCCATATCGAGATGATAGGCTCCCCCTTGCTAGGATAACCAGCAGGTGTCCCTTGGGCTCCAGAAAAAGCGGTTGCCAATATGACCGAGATAAAAGTGAACAGCGTCGACGCAAAGGCGAGCTTTGACAGCATGCTAAAGGTGCGTGGGAGCGACCCGATCCAGCTGATGACGGTCACCACTACGGCAAAGGCAACTGTTCTGCAACCCTTTATGTTATCGGCCTCGGTCATGGTGTTTAGATAGATTGCGCCGACAAGGACGTGGAGAGCTTGGATGAAGGTGTTGTTGAGGACGAACATTGCTGCCGTCCACCACCAAGCCCATCGTCCATTCCACCAGATCATCTGACCAATATCGCAAACATCTCGAACCTCGGGATGTCGTAGACAGAATTCCCACAGAACGAGACTCGTGTATAGAACCAATCCAGCAACAACAGCAGTCAGAATCAATCCAGGGACAAGGCCAAGAAGACTGTATGACCAGGGAAAGCTCATAATAGAGAGCACGATGTACTCGCTAAAGAGAAGGCCAGCCGTCTTCTGCCAAGAACATGTTCTGTATTGGATGGCATTTCCAGCCTCGGAAGCGATCTGTTTGTCGTGGAGGTCTACGGCTGAGGTGCTGTCTGTTTCGGAGACAAGGTTGGATGCCAAGTGCTCGGCGAGGGGTTCGACGCGGGGGCCAATTGTGACTCTGGAACCTCCAAAGGCTGATGCGAGCCAAGACGATCTGTTTGCGGCGCCTGAGCTTGGCGTGCGTTGAGCCTCGTCAATAGTGGAGGTTTTGGATTCCATGGTTGTGCTATGATTGATATAATGTACTTTGTGTAATGATGTAGCTCAATCGCAGGGAAGATGAATAGAATATGAAGGACAACGCTGAGAGGTGAAGACGGAGAGGGGGGAAATGATGGGAAAACAGTATATATAGCAAAATAGAAGGGAAGAAAAGTACCTCATTACTCGAAGGAGCCACCGAAGTAGGTACTACTAATCGAAGGCTCCTCTCCTGCCTTCACTAGGTACCCAGGCATTACATCCCCGGTCCAAGCCAAGTCGAGGGAAAGGTACGTCGATCCTCCGCAGTCTACAGTTGCAGCGATAAATTGAATGAACTCCCCGAGACCTTGCATGACGGAGGCGTTGAGGCGTCAAGATCCAAGGTAAATTGCAACCACGGTGATCAATCAACACCACCAATCCCTACAGTATCTGTGCTGATTGGACTGTCTACCAGTGCAAAGGTGCAAAAGTATGGATCGTGACGTACTCAAAAGGTCCAACACGACACTCGTAGGCGCAGATCGTATTGGACAGAAACATGTTGGCCTGTTCAATCACGCAATCGCAATCCAATGCTCATTGGGATGGTGTGAAGCTCAGGCTAGTGGATTTGGGTTTTAAGCTTACTTCCTATAAGCTTGTTTTTGCTGCTCAGCTTCTACTGGTTGCTTAACGGGAATAGTATGCAATCCCCGGCACCACCGAACGCCCGACGACTTAACGAGAGTGCCATAGGTTTGTGAACTTATATCCACAGCAGAACTGGCATTCCAAAGTGCATTTTGCTAGATAGAAAGAGCACTGGTTACAATTCAAACATTTCCTCCTACCCAATCGGCATCAGACTACTCTCCATCAATGCATATGTAATAAAGCAGTCTAATCTGCCTCCGCAGCATGTTTTGCATATTGATACGTAGAGCCAACTAATCCATGGTCGGCTACTTCTTAAAGGAGATGATCTAGCCAAGTAAATAAATATCATGCGTCGAAATTGGCCAGTTAAAATTCAACAAGTAATAGTGAGGGTCGAAGCGAAGATGCGACTCTGACAACTTGGCTCGAGCTGAGCTGGCGAATGGGACAATACCAAGAAACAGGTTGAAATCCATTCCATTTATCAGGGAGTTATAAAACCCCCAAACAAGAGAAGTCGGTTATGGATAGAATTTCCCTCTCCTATCCCATCTCATCTCCTCTCGCTCATATCTTCTTCATCCAAACATGAGTTCCCTCACCCCTAGCGAAAGCCTTATCGCGGCTGGCCTCGAGGCACGCATCTTGGCACCAAGTGATGCCGACTTTGAAATTCGTCAGGCATCATACTGGTCCAACAGTGCTAAAATCAAACCCGCATGTATTGTGCAGCCTCACACCTCTGATGAGGTTGCCACTATCGTCAAGACACTTGTAGCTGCGGGCCACAAGTTTGCTATTCGCAGCGGTGGTCATACAAACTGGGCAGGATCAAACAACATCGAAGGTGGAGTCACTATTGATCTCGTTCACTTGAACCATGTATCTTTTGATGCCTCCACAGAGACGGTCGATATCGGACCTGGCTGCAGGTGGCGAGATGTCTACTCTCAGCTAAGCAAGCATCGCCGTGCTGTGGCTGGAGGCCGTGAGGGTAATCCCGGCGTTGCTGGTCTTCTCCTGGGAGGCGGAAATACCTTCTTTACAGGAATACAAGGCTTTGGATGTGACAATGTCGTTTCCTACCAAGTTGTGTTCGCCAATGGAGACATCGTCACTGCAGACAAGACGACCAACGTCGACCTATTCAGAGTTCTCAAGGGTGGCTCTAACAATTTTGGTATTGTTACAAACTTTACGATGAAAGCCATTGAAGTTGGTCCTGTATGGGGTGGAATGGCCGTGTTCCCCAACGAAGCTATTACTGAAGTTATCGAAGCCCTCTATGAATTTACGGAAAACGTGGTCAATGATGTTCACAGCAACCTTGTGACTGTCTTCCAGTACTTGCCCGACTTCAAAGACATCTGTACAGCCGCTGTGTATGCCAACATGGAAGGTATTGAAAAGCCTGCAGCCTACAAAAACTGGCTTGCCATACCTGAGATTTCTAGTCGGGTCAAGAATACCACTGTTGCTGAAATTGCGGCTGATTATAATCTCCCCCCGAATTACTAGTGAGTTAGCTCACTCTCAAACAACGTTCTGATGGTACTAACGTCTCGCAGCAACACCTGGTTTACATGTTGCTTCAAAAATGATATCCAAATCATCACCAAAGCTTCAGATCTGCATAGCAAACTAGTGGAAGAACTCAAAGAATTCATCCCCGATGGTAACTTCTTGACCCAGTGCATATTTCAGCCTCTTCCGACCATCTTTGGTCAACGCTCTGTCGAAGCTGGTGGTAACGTCATGGGCGTTGAGCGCCTCCAACACAACGGAATCTTATTCCTTGCTAATGTCATGGTTCAGACTCCTGATCAGGAAGTCTTTGCTCGACCAAAAGTTGAATCTTGGGTTAGAGATTTGCGTGAGTTTGCAGAAACTATCGAGGGAGGAAACTTGGAGTGGACGTATCTGAACTATGCAGATAAGAGCCAGAACCCTCTTGGAAGTTACGGACCTGAGAACATCAAGAAGATGAAGGATGCAGCAGCCAAGTATGATCCTGATCAGGTATTTCAGAAATTGGTACCTGGGGGATTCAAGATCTCCGATGTGAAAGACGTATGAATATGATGGAAGTCAACTCGAATTCGAGCATGTTTATTATCAGTAAAAGCTAGACATGTAATAACTAGCTACAAACCAATATATTTGCAACATCATCGACTAGTATCTACTACATAGCGACCAGCAATGTTACCTACAATCATCATGTCGTAAACGTTTTGAAGCTCTGATAGACCAACAATTCTGAGAGACTAAGTCAGTGATAAATAGTATCCTAATATCAGGAAAGCTTACTTGTACGGCGCCTTAATCAGGCCTCGTCTGTAAAACTTGATGGCTTCGGCGGTATCTTGGCGGTTTCCTACGTAGCTCCCCTTAATATTGATCTCCCTGTTTCGTCCCTTGTTAGTTATTTCGGACAGAAATATACGCGTTTTACTCACCGAACAACTGTGTCAAACACAGGGGCCTTTATAAAAGCATTGGCCGGCAATCCTACACAGACAATTGTACCTTTACTCTTGACATACTGGCTAGCCTGCTGGAAAGGCTTCTCGCTTGCAGCTAAAAGCAGAACCCCATCTGGCCCCAAGCCACCAGTTGAGTCTCTGATCTCCCCTACAACATCTTTAGAGGTTTCGAAGTCGACAAAAGTATCAGCACCGAGTTCAGTGCAGACCTTGCGCTTCTCTTCGCCTCCATCAAGAGCCGTTACGTGCAGCCCCATAGCCTTGGCGTACTGGATTGCAAAAACACCAAGACCTCCGCCTGCACCGGCGATCACTACACTCTGTCCCGGACGAACGTTTGAGGACTTCAGGGCTTTGTAAACGGTTAGTCCAGCACATAAAATGGGCGCCACGCCGGCGAGATCGCAGTCCTTGGGGATACGCGCAACATGCGCTGCTTTGCCGATGGCATATTGTTGGAATGAGCCGTCGACTGTGTAGCCAGATAGTGAAGCATGGGAACAGAGAGATTCGTTGGACTGGCGACATTGTTCACAGCTCATGCATGAGCCATGAAGCCACTTGAGACCTACATGGTCGCCTATTTCGATGTCTTTGACGAGTTGTCCTCGTGCTACTACCACGCCTGCGCCTTCATGACCCCCAACTAGAGGGATCTTTGAGGCAAGCGGCCAGTCGCCTTTGACTGCGTGAAGGTCCGTATGACAGACACCGCTGTACTTGATGTTGATCAGAACTTCGTCTGATCCTGGTATAGGAACTGGAATCTTCTTATATTCAACAGCTAAAATGGTTGATCAGCTTAACTCGATAAGAGTAAAAGGCGTGACTTACCTCCCCCGGTCCTTTCCAAAACCTGTGCCCACTGTTCAGTTGGAATTGGGCTTGCTGTAGTGGCGTATGCCGCTCTTTTGCGTAGGCTGTTGTTGGCGTTGAATTTTGTGTTGATATTGCTCGCACTACCACGACTTTTCGAACCGGGATGAGCACATGTTTGACATCTAGAAGTTGTGCAGCTTGTGCATGGTGTTCTTTTGGTAGTAGAAAAGTTCTGGCGACTTGTCTGGACTTTTGCTGTCGCTGAGCGCGCGAAAAGAGTTTTGTTTGAGGTAGCCAGCCTAAGTGGCCGAATAATGCCAGTTCTGCTGGAAGATAGCATATTTTTCTTTATGAAATATAATGAATTGGGTGTTAGATGGCGTACAAGTATTTCAGATATATGAGTCAATCAATGCCTCATGCAAGAGCGACCTCGCTGCATCTTATAATACAAAATCAGATGTCAGCCCATTCGAATAGTTCAATGGTGCCATGAGAGAGGAGTCAATCATCTTTCATCAGATCATGTAAAATCACAGAAACTCTAAAGTCCCCGGGGTAATGGAGCTATGAAATTGTAAAAAGCCAGCTGACCCCGTGGGGTCGATAGTCCATTCTACCCTGGCCAACACAGTCTCGTGCCTGCTTCTATAACAGGCTACGTATGGAAATAAGGCAATTTGGGTCATAGTGTTGTAATAATTGGGTTCAGTTCCATCACCGAGCCACGAGCTGACAGAAGCCTTTTACATCCAAAGAACTAACCACTGAGAAGTTTTGCCATTACAAAGAGGTGACATAACCTTCAATTAACCAATGGCAAGGGAATATTGAAGACTTCATGTTTCTCTCGGTCTCTTGCAATGCAGAAAGAGACAAAGCAATTGTCCTTTTAATTTGCACCAATACAGGAAACCCGAAACTGGTGATTCAGACGTCATTGAGATTACAACAGCCCTTTTGGGAGACGACATCACATTTGAGATTCAATGCAAACATTTGAACTTTATGGAATTCTGTCGCAGTAGCTGAGATATTTTCTCAGTTTTTCAAGCCCGGAACTGCGAGTCCGAGAATGGAACAGCCCACCAAGCATCATGAGATTTAAGATTCATATCACGCGAGGTTATTGGCATACCCAACAAGAACTATGAAATTCCCGATTGACACTCCGTGCATCGGAGATGGAATTTCTGGTGTATGTCCGGACTAATGGAAGTGTATTGTGAACACTCAAGTGGCGTTGTTGCACTAACAAGACTGGAACAAAGGACTTGACATCGTGGCTGCCACTTGGGTAAGTATAAAGGAGAACACGGCCCTGATTTTCTTGATTGCTCATTTATGATGCATTGACTAATCGTAGACTCGCAAGTAGACATCATGATAAAAAACTTGATCGTGTTTTTACAAGACGAAATATAGCTACGGCAATCACACAGACAGTTTGAGATTCAACGAGCTAAGCTACTCATGACATTCTGATACTCTTGAGCTTTCACCATGTCAAGGATAAGATTGTTGTTCGTTCCTCTTATGATCCGTATAACAAAGCTCTTACTGGACCTTGCCAGTCACCCTCTCTCTTACTGACCTCGCCTATTTCGACCATCACAGCCACAGTCCGCGCAAGCTACAAGTATGTATTGGTTATATCAGCAACAAACATCCATTTTCATGTAGCTGATGGCTTACATGTTAAAACAATTTTCATTGCTGTGAGTGTACTTACTAGCCATGATATAAATAAATCAAATACGTATGGATACTCACAGAGTCTTGGTAGAAACGCAAATGTCCCAACGTTGGCTTGTTGTTTTTAGATCTTCTGTATTTGTGGTTTTCAAATCACAAGAAAAAGAATACGACATACATCATATTTGGTTACGTCTCCCAATGCCAACTGTTAGGTATATAAATATCTTGAGGTCCAAACAAAACCAGGCAGAAGTTGTTCTATGAAAAAGACTTGCCCAGGTGACCGTGGCGCAGCTTCCAAGCATACGAAAGCCCCATCGCGAGTGTATAAAAATAGCCGTCTGACTAAGCGATCAACCTACACGGTCCAGGCTCCGGCGCTGTCTCTTCAACCTGGACGCGTATCACTTTTTCTTTTGTGCAAAATTTTAATATATTTGTTTATGATAAGTTCTTTTGGAGAAATATTATCATTGATTCTACGGCGTTATGGATGCATCCCTAGATGTGAAGGATGCTGCCTCACGGCTTGCGGAATTTGCAGATGAAGCTGTTGGCTTCTTTCACCAACTTGATCCTTCGAAAAAGGATGTTACAAATCGACTCGAACAATTGGAAAGCTTATCCAGATTAGCAAATGAGGTTGAATCAGTTCCCTCAACCGACAGCAATGATACTGAAAAGCAACTCGAATTCACAATACAGATCTTGCTTCGCTGCTCTGAGATCATCAAAGACATTCTAACTGAGCTGGATTCGGGCGACCTCACTTTGTCCCAATCAGAGTCGGCGGCAGTGTACAGTGATCTAAACAAAAAGAGAGTGAAGGACCTTCTTGAAGATCTGAAGAGAGAACAATTGTGTCTCGTTGCCTTCCGAAAATCAGAGTAAGTTGCCGATACGTATGCCAACAGGCTAAGCTGACCATTCGATAGATTCAAGTCACTGTCATGCGTTCCAGACTCGACGCATCGACCAAAGTATTCGGGATCTTTCAATCAACGAGAGAAGGAACTTTTGCTCTATATATTTGTCACCGATCCACAACTAGATCATGCATCACTCGAAGTAGCAAAAGGTCATGTTCTCGAAGGAATCTGTACCTGGATCACAGAGATTCCTGACTTCCGTTATTGGCTCTTGCCCCCCGGCAAGTGTAAAGGTCTTATTATCCAAGGAAGTCAAGGAACAGGGAAGACAATGTTGGCTAGTTACATCGCTGGTCAACTCGAGCGATTGTCTGGACACACGCCTGATGACACTGTGCTATACTTCTTTTGCAGCCAGGGCAACATCTACAAGAACTCCGCTACAGCCGTTCTCCGTGGGCTTATATGGCAATTGTGCAAACTGAGACCGCAACTCATATGCCATGGGCTTGAAGAGGTTCGCGCTCACGGTAGCGAGCGGATAGCTTTGGCAAAGAATATGGTTGAGTCACTTTGGCAAATATTCATTACCATGATTCGAGATCCAGCCGCAGGCACTATCACTTGCATTCTCGACGGAATTGACGAGTGTGATGTGGCATCAATACAGAGCTTGACTGATCGGTTTTCCAAGCTTCTCGCCTCACCCAAATGTCCTGGAAACTTTCGACTACTCATGACATGTCTCTCAGTGCCTCCTCAAATGAAGTACAAAGATACCATTTCAATACTATCTCTCGATTCAGAGCTCCAGGAGAACAATGCTCGAGATGTTCAGCTCTACATAAAGAGCAACCTCAAGAAGATTGCACGAGACAACGGATGGTCTCTGCAACTACACGACCAAGTGGTAACAGCCATCGCATCACGACCCAACCAGTCGTTTCATTGGGCAAGCTTGGTATTGTCCGACCTCCGATACAAATCTCAACTTCAGATACCCCTTTACATCAGATGTCTAAGTAATAGTTTCGAGACAATCTATGGCAACATTCTGCAGGAGATCCCAGTCGAATACAGAAAAATGGTGCGATTATTGTTCAGTTGGTTACTGCTTACGTATCATCCTCTCACTATTGAAGAGCTAAATGCCTTTGTGAGAGACCAAACCTCCGATGCAGAAACCAGCACTGAAGATCTAACGACCTGTATAAAACTTTGCAGATCTCTTCTTGTGATTAAACCAGAAACAAGAAAGTCTGGTTTGAAATACGAGACAGTGCAGACTCTCCAGCTATCTCAGCGCTCTGTTCGAGACTTTCTCCATCGATACATGACAGCTGAAAGGGCCGGCCCTGGGGTCTTTCAGATACTGTCCGATAAAGACCATAAGTCTATTGCGTTGCGGTGCTTGAACCTGATAGAAGAGTTACTACCTATCTGGTCAGAGGAGAAGAAAGACGGCAGATGCGATCTAATACTTCCTTATGCAGCGAGATTCTGGCATCGCCATCTCGGAGAGTGCCCTCAGTCACTTGAAGACAACAAAACAACAGCAAAGGCAATGTCATTCTTGACTCAGAACCATGTCAACCGAGGCTTGTGGCTCACATACCTTTCCAAGTTCAAAGACGAACAAGAATATATTAAAGAACAATGGACTGCATTCAAGTATGGTCACCATTTCCCAACAATCAATGGACTAAAGGAAATCACGAATGTCAATATCTATGAGCGTCCAAAGGATCACACTTCAGCAGACAGACTTAGCGCTTTACAATTGGCTTCACTGCTTGGCATAACGCCAATTGTTCACGAGATTGTCGAAACCACAAACCTGGTAAGATATGTGAGGCAAACTAGTATTCGATCCTCAATACTCAGTCTCTCCATTACACAGCCCAGAGACGTGGGTCGCGTACTGAAGACTCGGGGCGGACACCCGTCGTTGGGCTCTGCGGAACTTGTGGCGATGACTCCACTTGAGCTAGCCGTCCTCGAAGGACACAAGGAGGTTGTATCTCTTTTGTTGGACCGCCACCCGCACTCTAGCATGCTACCAGATTCAATCTTTGCTCTGGAGACCGCTATCAGTCGATGTGACAAGGAAATGGTCAAATTGTTGATAGGAGCTGGAGCCCCAAAGTTGAGAGCTTCCAAAAGTCTCGATGGACCTATCGGAACTGCCATCAACAATAGCCGCTTAGACGTTGTCAGATTCCTATGCAAATCTGATGACAGCATTTGGGAACGAGAAGATTCGAAACGAGATGAGATTACATATGCTTTACTGCATCTTGCCAACGACGCAACACCATTCCCTCACGATGAACCTAGGTTTGATGAATACGCAGGAGTTCTGCTTCAAGAAGGTGCTTCACCAAACGGTACTGTCTCATACCATGAAGGTCACAGTCTGAGGCATTTGAAATATGGAGTGCTACAGTTTCTACACAGTCGTGGAATCACCCTCCAAGCCCTAGGTCCATTTCCAGATGAGCAAACACCTCTGATGCTCGCTATCTCATCAATGCATCTGGGCTGCCCTATGGTAGATCCAATAGAAATCGTACAATTTCTTTTAGATTCAGGTGCCTCCGTCAACCAAACAGACCGAAAAGGATGGAGTGCTTTACATCATGTTGCTAACCAGATTGCGCTAGGAAGAGCAAAGAAGGCCTGGGAAGACATGGAAGATGGTGAGGAGTACAAATTATATGGTATTGCCAGGCTTTTGATCGAAGCTGGTATCGACCAGGATATAGAGGATAGGGAAAAGCGTAAGGCCGCTGATATTTTGGAAATTGTGGGTGCTCCGGTATGGAAACGGGATATTTCGTGGTATGAACGTTTAATGAGGAGTGAACCTAAGCGGAGAATGTCTCTTGAATAGATATATGTACAGTTATTTTTTAATGTCTAATATGAAAGTATCGTTTATTTTGATCCTGCGTTGAAATCCAGCCATCACATTATGATACTCGCTGGATATTGATGCTTTTCAGTTCTGGATGTCGTCATGGAGCTTAAAAGGAAATACAATCAATGATAAGAAGAAAACACAACAAAGTCGATTTAGCAGCGCTGATGTCGATCTGTATTTCCTCTCAGCCCTGAACTAACTTAGCGCTTCGATTGATAGCATCTTTAGTCTTAGCGCTCAGGGGTAAACATGCTTGTTTTTTAAATCATTTATCACGATCAGCAGAAAACAAGAAAATAAACATGTTAATTGCAGCGCCAAGTTCAGTAGTCCAGTGTTAGTTTCGTGCTAGGACTCAGCCCAACCAACACTTGTTTCAAAAGGATCAGCACTGCATAAATCATATGTGTATATATTGGAGAATACTGCCTGTATTGTTTACTTATTCGTTAGGATAACTCGCAAAGAAAAGTCTGTCACTTGTTCACGCATAACACATTCGTTACAATGGTTTTATCAAGACTATTTGCTGGCTTCATTGCTCTCGCTTCTTTCCAAGCTGTCAATGCTGGCGCATGTCGTCCCAAACCCAGCTCTACAATTGTCTCTGGAACTGACATCACCACCACAACCGCCGAGACCTCATTCCAAACATCCACCGAAACTGAGACATCTTTAATCACCGCCCAAGAGACAACCACTTTCGAAACTACCACCTCACTTACATCTGCCGAGACATCAGTGGAGACATCTTTCGTGAAAGAAGATGATCTGACTACCACTCTCGAGACTACTCAAAATGTCGATTTCACAACCGACATCACCTCTTTCATCACCTTGACTGCCGAGACCGCGACGAGCGAACTTCCTGCAACTACTTCTGCTTTTGTTCCTGCCGATCTTTTCGAATGTAGCAAGGACGATGACTGCAACGCTGTCCAGTTCTGCGATCAAAGTAGATGTGGCTGCATCAACGGCTACTGCCAACTTCTCGACATTGACATTGATGTTCCTATCCGAAGACGTCTTCACTGATTGAGTGTGCCCCCGACTTCTTGGCACACAGTGCTCTCGACATCTGGTCCTGGTTCTGGTAAAATGGTACTGTCTGGGATTACACTACACATAGATTTTATTTTCTTTCCAGTACATAATAGCGTATCCAAAATAATCAACATTACCATCATTGGATCAATACACTGTCCTAAAATGGTGTCAATAAGTGTTTCATCGAAATATCGCATATATGCCCATCCTTCGCTTCTGGGCTCTGGGAAGCGAGTGATTTGACAGCCGCTCATACACGATGCTAAAATATATATTATTGTGCATGAACAACGCGTTGCGCATTTGAGAAAGCCACTCTGAAGTATTGTATCAAGAGGAAACCGCTGAAATTTTGAAATTATCAGTTCTTGGGCTTCTATAAGCTTGAAGAACCATGTAGCTCGCCGATACCTGCAGATCAATCTTGGCATCTCCAATAGCCACATCCACGCCCCCTAACTGTCTTATGACTACGTTGAAACTTTTATTGGATTCGTTATAGGCCTGTGCAAGTGCATTTGATGCCAAAAATGCGGCACCAACATCGGCAGCTTCCTTCCTAACTGACTACCCCTTGCGGAAGGGCTCTCCCAAAGACCATAGTCGAGTGGCTGTCTGATATCTGGGGCTGGGATGTAGGAAGTTCTGTGCCCCCTTGAGCTGGTGTGAGACGTACTGCGAATGGTTCTGAGAACGACTTGACCAACCAAAGACAATCCTACCAGTCAGAACATATGCAGCCACTGGTTGGTCATCGACTTAGTACTGCCACTACAAGCAATTAATATTTCATATCTAGCAAATTCTATAATACATTGTCAGAATCTCGATCAGGCCTTGGGGAACAGCTCCTTGTACTGCAGCAAAGCATCTTTATACGGCTTCGGCTTCCTTCCCGTCAACTTCTCGACACTATCAGTCGTCTTCGCCATGAATCCCCTCGCAACCATCTCTCCGCAACACAAGAGATCGCCGATGCAAAGCTTCATAGGCAACTTTGAAAAGTCACCAAAGAAGTCCGTGGGCAAGCCGCGATCCAGCCACCATGCCTTGAGTTCTTCATCAGGCATATCGACAATCTGTCCCTTATAGCCGCTCTGTTCACACATCCACTTGAAAACATCTTCGTTGGTGACGGCTTCTGGCCCGCTGATCTCATAGACAGTATTTGGCTCTCCTCTGCCGAGGAGTAAGGCAGCCAAGACATTTCCGCAGTCTTCTCGTGCAACATAAGCGCCAGCTTGGCCATGTGTATTGACCAGCCAGCGATCGCCGCAGAATTTCCATGACTGCGCAAACAGAGTTGGAATGTTGTCTGCATAAAGATAGTTGCGCTGGATATTCCACTCTAGACCAGAAGCGTAGATGATCTTCTCGATAAAGTGATGATCTCGGGGAAGGAAAGGAATATCCTCCTCATTCTCGGCCTCAATGCCGGCACCGACGAAGGAAGTATAGCAGACCCTCTTAACACCGCATGCTTTAGCAGCATCCACGACAGTCTGAGCTTGACGACGTCGACCTTCTCCAAAGAGCCAGGTTGAGATCAGCGAGACGGCTTCAGCATCCTGAAAGGCTGCTTTGAGGCTTTCGATGTCGTCGTACGTAGCCATGACGATTTTTGCTCCTTTATCAGTCCATGATTTTCGGAGGTTGTCCGGGATAGCTTCTTGTTTGTAGGTAGTGAAAACGAGTTCATCATCAGGCTTGGCAATCTCCAAAGCGAAGCTTGCTGCAATACGGCCAAGATTGCCGTCTGCGCCAGTGAGAACGTACTTTGGCATTATGATTTTGTGGTGATTGGAATTAACAATAAGATTTAGGAAGTGTATTTATTATAGAACTCCATCGTTGAATCAGAGATACTCTGCTATTTATACGCTTCCCTCGAATCCTGACCGCAATATCATGGCCTGATCAACATGGTGAGATGTCAATCTTACACCGGGCGATCCGATACCCAATCGAGGTCGTCTAATTCCGAGATTCACCGGATATATAAGATCTGGACCCAGAGCGGCGGTAATGCCGCCGCTAAAAGTGTCGTTTGGAAGCTTCAGGGATAGTGTCAGATCATCTTTTATCAACGACATCAGACCCAGTCTCATGATGTCAAGTTAGCGGTCTTTTATCGTGTTACTTGTTTAGTCATCGGATTAGAAATTTCAATGATTCAGAAGAACCACAATGATCTCCAGATCCTATTAAGCGATGGTTCGTTGTGACGTGCTCCACGATATCTGGTATGTCCAGGGGATTAAAGTCTATGCAGCATAGATGTTCTGGTATGCAACTGTCAGTCCAGGCATTGACTTCTCGGTCGTTGTGAGAATTGACCACTATCTTGTCTACATTCTTTCCAGTTAGTCGTATCTCATAGTCCCCTGGATCCGTTGGAATGTAGTCCATTCCTAAAGCCACTGCGTCGCTACACACATGACGTTTGCTTGCTCTGCTCACTATCATCAAATCACCATCCGGTATGGTGTAGTGGCTAACATTTCGCGCTCTCATAACCTGAGAGATCAGTACCGCGGAGCCCAGGGTTCGATTCCCTGTACCGGAGTTAGTTTTTGCCTGTTGGTTGGACTTACCTTTCTCTTTTTGCTGGTCATTAACTATCGACGACGGTCGGTGGGTGGTTGGGAGAGAAAGCTGGGTAAACATTTTCTATTGGTTTGTGCATGCTTCTTTTAGCCGTGACCAGAACTGTAGATAAGTAGTCGTTTATCCCTCGAAGTCAAGCTCTACGGAATAAAGCAACGAGCACTGCCAAATATCAATATTATCGAGTTCCGATTTTGTAGACATGAACTAGAGTTTGAATCCCATAGAAGCGCAATTCCACATATAATTACAGGATACGATATAATGTTATGTTAAAATCAGCCGCTATTCGTTATAGTTCCGCCTGTGATACTCGAACAATCTACACTTGTTTGTACAATTTCTACCAAACTTGAAATTCTTATAGCCTACTAATTCACACTCACACATAGAACGATCAAGTCTCTGAGCTTGACGACCAAGGATCTAGATTATGTACATCTCCAACTTCTTCGAATCCTTCTCGTGGTTCCACCCTTTTGTCATATAATTCGTTATGTATCCCACCCTCTGATAAACATTCCCAAACTCTCGAACCCCCTCTGGTAGATCAGGTTGTTTGTCCAGCGTTTCTTTGTCTGCCTTGACCAGAATCAAAGCGCCGTCATCATCCCAGGCATTTCTCGTGCTCAATCTTGTGCAAAGTCTCAAGCACAGCAGATCTTTTGTCTTGAGATTTCGCAAACGAAACAGACTGTCTGGTCGTTCGAAGGGCTTCCTGACAGGATTGCCTGGTTTTTCCAAATACACCGAATTTCCATCCATGCTAAAAGTTATTGGCATGGCATGGCCTGTGAGAGATATGTAGCCGCAATTCACCTGACCAAACTTGTTTACCCCTTTGAGGGGACAGGCGGTACGCTCGAAGTCGACTGTAACAAAGTGACTGTCGTACTCGAAACTCTCCAGTCCCCATGTTACACCACGGTGGACACTGAGCCAACTCCAACTCGGTGCAATATAACTCAATTCCTCTTCAGAGTCTTTTTCGTCTGGCGTCCAGCGTAGACCATTTAGCAGATCTTTCTCCCACAGACCAGCAAGATATCTGCCAGTCAGCTTGTCTGACCATTCGGTAGCCAGTCCTGCAACAGCAGGGAGGCCATCGGTTCTAAAGGTGATTTGTTTCTGAGAATACTGCACTATCAAATCTCGCCAAAGCTCGTGATGTTCTTGAAATTCTTTGACTTCCCCCTGAAGAGGCTTCGATGGTCTGAGAGAAGTTCCTCTATAGCTTTTGGTACCGGTAATGAATTTATGACCCGTCTTGATGATCCGGCGTGCTGGTACCAAGGGGTCATCTTCATGTTTCTCCAGCGCACCACATTCGCAGTCCATAGATGATAGACAGTCGAATATCATCTCGCTCTTGGTGTAATGGAGGATTCGCGTGGCCAACAGTCTCTCTTGGAAACACCATGCGCGAGTCAGTAACGGGTGATTCAGAATGTCAGGTACTCTGGTTCCGCTAAGGGGGTTGGAAGAACCTTTAGCCACGTTTCGATCTGTATTCCAGCCAAAGGCAGAATGCTGAGCCACTTTACGCCCATAAACCTCAAAAGGTTTTCCATCAGGAAAGGTACCTGAGACCGTCACGTAAGGCTCTCGTGGGAATAAACAACCGCCAGATCCATCAACTGACCCAGTAGCTGATAGGACCAACTCAGCACCATTGTAAATAGATGCCATCTTCGCAGCCTCGATTTCCCAATCCTTTTTGTCATTTTGAACGATGCAAAGAGAGTCTATCCAGATGTATCGAATACCTAGCTCTCGCGAAATGATGATTGCATCCTGGAAGGTTTTTGCAAAACGGTCAAAAGGAATATTTTTTTTCCACTGCTCGAGAGTATCGGTCGTCGACTTGAGATGTTGCGTCTTTCCCCAGCAATGAGATAAGGCGATGTATTTCTCAGATATCTGCTGCTTAGAGTCATCGTGCGTGAAGATGTGAATTCCATCATTTGTTTCGGGTCCAATGTCGACGACTCGTTTGGGCAGTTTCGATGTGGATGCAGACTCTGCTTCGGCGCAGATGTTATGATTCTCCTTGCATGTCTTTATCCAGCTCCTCGCTCTATCAAAAGATGACTTAGAAGTAGGGTCAGGCTCGATGTGATTTGCGTGTCCGCCGAATTCAGCATCAAGACTCCAATCCGGTCGTTCGATGTTCATGCATGAACCTATGCTTGGCCAAGGGCAGGGGGAGCCTAGGTGAATATGAGATGCCGCTTTTCAGCTTGCTTGGGGCTGGTAGGGGGTTTCGTACCAGGCAGAGTGTATATCTCATAGCGTTCAAGAAGATCACCTTCGGAACTATCTCCACCTGAAGAGAACATATCAAAGTCGTCTTCAGGCGGACTTCCGCGAATTAGATTAAGCCTCAAAACATTGCCTTTGCAAAAGATAATCTCTGTCCAAAGCTCAGGGTCGCTGTAGTTCAAGTGGCCTCTGTTCAGGTTCGTCAACATCTTCTGAAGAAGCAAGCAGGAGGCACAGCCCCCCGCCGCTGAACCAGGGATGTCAGGAAGGTAGACTTTAATCTCCCAAGAAGCATAATCAATACGACCATGTCCCGCCCAGGTTGGGGCTGCCTCTAAATTGCCAGCTTCGGCAGCTCTGATAGAGTTGATACTACCAGAGTGTTCGTGCATGGCTATACCAGCTAAAGGAAGAGCTGAGCAAGCTGATCCTGGATACAAATTCCAGCATACTCGGCACAATTTTGGATCGTTCCTAATCTCTTCCTCGGTATCACCTGTTGGGTGTGGAGGGGTTCTGAGGTTTAGTGAGGCCATATTTATTCAACCCCACAGTGAGGAGATCTTTTTATCACAAAAACGTTGACAGTGAGGATATATTGTTATCAGAACCAAGGATGGTCGTTCGAGATGGAAGTGGATTGGGACGACTTGAAGTATCTCAAACCAGGATGAGATTATTGAAAGTAAGTTGAATATGTCACAATTACGGTCCCCATTGTCATGTGATACCCTGGTCACTCTTGCCAGGGGTCCAGTCTGACCAAATCTTGACCTGCATGTCTCTGTGACATTGCAGTTGTTTCATAATCTCATCCTAGAGTCCTAGAACTGTCGATTTCGAAGTCCTGGGCTAGAACCGAATCAAATTCCACCGCCAACTTGGTTCACATCCATTGAAACATACAGTAAGATCGCTGTCAACGCTTTAGCTGTGGATTCATTTTTATCACCTAGCTTCTTTAGTGTAGACTTATGGTGAACAAGTCCATGATTTGACCAAGTCTATAACAGATAATCGCTATCAGGACTGAGGTCTTCTGTACATCACATCCCTCAATAGTGCTCCCAAACTCTGTGTAGACAGAAGCTGTAGGTCGCTATTGCTCTGTGCCTTGGTGGCAAGTGCAAGACAGACCTCCGAGTGTCAATCTTACTTCCTTTCCTCCCTCTTTGAGGTCAGAATTCCTTGACTACTAGTCTGGGTATCCGTGCAGCAGTCAACAGCTGGGCACAGAACGGAGTGTTGTTGAATAACATGGCTGCGAATATGTCAATGCGTCCAGGGCTTACATCAACGTCCCGTCTAGTAAGTGACGGCAATTTGCAGCCAGGTTATTTCCGCTGTGATTACAGAGTGTCATGGCTCAGTATCATTTATACAGTGTTCTTATGGCTTCATGAAGAGAATAGGAGAGTCGCTGCAAGGCCATGCAGCGATGCGCATTGATGATAGCTGGATCCGAGCCTTATGTCACAAACACTTGGAGGATACCGTGGAACTTGTTTCACGGGACATGTTATCCAGGAATAGTTTATAACAATCTACTCGAATTCGCCTACTACAGTGTACAATGACCGTTTATTGAGGATTGGATGATGCCATGTTCTTTGTTGGGAGACGGTTAGAGGGCTACGGGACAGGATGCTTGGCGATGCAACAGCTAATCCAAACTTCCTACTGACAGGATATTGTTAATTATATCCCGACTGAAACTGTTTCGATATGAATCAACTTCAAACAATTTTTTATGGAGGAGCGTTGTTGCTGCTGCTGGTGCTCAATCAAGATCAAGACCCTGCATAGTAAGTAGTAAGCACCATGACGAGTCGAGTCCAATTTCCGCTCTGCGGTTTGAGCAAACACCACAACAATATAAGCTTAAATTCCCATGCATGTTTGTCCATCATATATCTCGGACTCGTATATAATAATAACGACGGGTATCCATTATTCGGTGTGACTCGTCCGGAAAAGTTCAATTCATCACGGCTAGAGTATCCGATGGCCCCAGATTTGCTAGTTCCGTCAAAGATGGGGCAAAACGGGCTCTAACTACATATAACTGTAACTTGACATCCGCCAATGAATCAGATCAGCCAATTCATCATCATAGAGGACATCTACGTCTCCTTGACTCATAGAGTTTGTAATTTAAACGAATAGCCTATAGTTGGGTGCCGAGTTCTGCACCTCTACGGAAGCGACGCCCTTCAGTAGACTCACTTGTAGATAGCGCCCAACCTAGCCAACATTCAGTCTCTCATCCCATGCACCGAATCCATCGGCTGCAAATCCCGGCATATAAATTCCTTCTTTGTCCCCCTCCTCGGAACTCTGCCTCATCTCTCAATCCAACTACTTTCTTAACAATCTCTCTCCATGTAAACTCGCTATCAATTAACAAGGCCAGAAAGTCGTTTGTGATCAAGAAGTCTTTTTTGGCTACCACATGACATACAACGAACACAATGCAGAGGACAGCTGCCTAAAAAACCAGCACCGAGCCTGCCCAGTGCAGGACGAGTCTATCAATTTTAGTCCTTCTTCCAATTCTCCGCCGCCGGTCACTCAAAGCGGAGATCCCGAAAAATCATCATCGGCCCCAGTAACGACTCCGGCACCGACTCTGGCAACGCCTCCGGGGTCTGAGTACGGAGCCATCGAATCCTCCTCCGCCGGCCCGATTGAGAATCATGAGCCTGCCCTCGAGTTTCCAGAGGGTGGCCTTCAAGCATGGCTTGTAGTCTTTGGCTCTTTTTGCGGCATGTTTTCCGTATACGGTCTCATTAACACCGCTGCTGTGTTTGAGTCGTACTTTTCCGAGAACCAGCTCCGAGACTACTCGTCTTCCCAGATTGGATGGATCTTTAGTCTGTACCTGTTTGTCGTTTTCATCGTGGGCATTCAGGTTGGGCCTGTCTTTGACAAATATGGCCCCAGACTTATTGTTCTTAGCGGTGGCTTACTCATTGCTACCAGTTTGTTCATCCTCAGCGTCTGTCAAGGTGAGTAGCTCCATCTCCCGTGTGCTCGTACAGAGGAACAACTAACTAACTTGTGCAGAGTTCTACCAGATCCTTCTATCATACTCGGTCGTGGGCGGTCTAGGAGGTGCCCTGCTCAATTCTCCCTCATATGCATCCATCGCCCACTGGTTTGACGTCCGCCGTGGTCTTGCAACAGGTTGTGCCATGACCGCTGGATCAATTGGTGGTATCATATTTCCAATCGTCCTGCAGAAACTCCTCCCCACCATTGGCTTTGCCTGGACAACTCGTATTCTGGGTTTTATCATCCTGGGCCTTACTGTTCCGGCCACACTCTTCATGCGATCCCGCCTTCCACGACAGAACAAGGTAACTTCTGTCTGGCCGGACCTTGGCATCTTCAGAGACCTCAAGTTTACCTTTGCTGCGTTTGGGATCTTCTTTATGGAATGGGGTCTCTTCGTACCATTGACGTACATCGTGTCTTATGCCGGTCGATACTCTGGCGATGCCAATAGCTCTTACACACTCATTTCGATCCTCAATGCTGGTTCATTACTAGGTCGTTTCCTTCCTGGATTTCTTGCCGACAAGATTGGCCGCTTCAACGTCATGCTTCTTACCCTTGTGCTATGCATCCTCTCGGCTTTCGCTCTGTGGTTGCCAGCTGGAGATTCCCAGGCCATGATCATCGCATTCGTGGTTGTATTTGGCTTTGGTTCTGGCTCGAACCTGGGCTTGACACCTGTCTGCGTTGGTCAACTCTGCGATCCGCGCGACTACGGACGCTTCATCTCGACAGCTTTCATGGTAGCTAGTTTCGGTACCCTCAGCAGTCTGCCCATTGCTGGTGCCCTCCTCGAAGCTGGTGGCAACGGCGATGCAGGCTGGACGGCCCTCATCGTCTTTGATGGACTGTCATATGTGCTGGCGCTTGCCTGTTTCCTCGCCGCGAGGGTAATGGCTGTTGGCTGGAACGTGAAGAGAGTCTATTAGGATTGTTCTTTATCAAGATGTGCGCGATGAACTGAAATGTCATCCGACACACACATCTTCAATCGAATCAAAGAGCCGTTACGATTGATCCGGTGACCAATTATACCAGCCGGTCATGCATACCAGGATCAGAGTATCAACTGACTTGGTCGGGATACGAAATCTCCTCGGAAGTGTATCTTGACATTGTTACTTTCTTGACATTCATTTAAAACACTTACTTGAGACATTTTGCAATTAGCAGTACGGGGGGAGGAAAGGTTGAGGCAGAGATTCGATAAAGGAGCTGGATTTACATTCGTTGAACAGTAGATAGTATACATTCATTCTTTTGATAGAAAAGTTAATAGTAGAAGAATACTACCTGACACTCACCACTCCCACGGGATCAATCAGGCTGTCAATGTCCGCGATTTTAATCGAAACAATCATTAGGACTTACAAGTCCGTAACAAAAAGAGGGTCCAGGGCCCCTACAGCGCCCAATGACGCACCTTCCCGTTAGTTATCGCTCTCACCGAGCACCCGCGATTAACCGTGTACCAAAACGCTCACCTGTCCACGGGCACTTCTTAGTGGTTCTCGTCACCTGTAATCCCGGAATATCCATGTTCCGCTCGGCACAGTTCCTCCGAGACCACCCGTAGCGCAGAGGTCCAGCAGGTCCAGCACCAAAAACTGACACACTGAAGAGGTAACAAAAATGTGTGAGTCGACCCGTTCTGGTTTAGGCCGTTAGATCCCGGCCACGGGATAATCTTGATACGAACAAGAACAAGCTCCTGTATCGACGTTTTTCCTCTCTAGCTCCTTCAGTCCAGTCCCCAGAAATTGAACCCCCCCCATTGCTCTCTAATCTTTAAACGTTGCAAATTAGAAGCAGCGTTACTTCTTCTCTCCCCTTTCCTCCTCCCTCCTTTTTTCCACAACCTCATATCATCATGCAGTCCGTCACTAGAGCCGCTCGCGCTTCTGCGCTGAAGAACGTTGGCCGCCGCGCCTACTCTTCATCGCAGTATGCCAAGACCATCAACAACTTGCGCATCAACAGCGACACCAAGGTCATCTACCAGGGATTCACTGGAAAGCAGGGAACGTGAGTATTGCAAAGAGTTGGGTTTGTCTAACAGAACAATTAAAACTAACAAATGACGTAGTTTCCACGCTGAGCAAGCTATCGAATACGGTACGGTCTTCCCGCTATATCGATCTCGACACACACATACATCATGATATATATATATATACATATGACAGGGGTTCAAAGACTGACAATCCATTAAACAGGCACCAAGGTTGTCGGTGGAACAAACCCCAAGAAGGCTGGCCAGACTCACCTTGGCCTTCCTGTCTTCAAGAACGTCTCAGAAGCCGTCAAGGAGACTGGCGCTACCGCTACTGGTCTCTTCGTCCCGTACGTCCACTCAACCACATAACGAACAAAAACGCCCCTAACAATATCTTCAGTCCTCCTCTGGCTGCTGCCGGTATCGAGGAGGCCCTCGAGGCCGAGATCCCCCTTGTTGTCTGTATCACTGAGGGTATCCCCCAGCATGGTAGGTTTTTTATTCACGTCCATCTCACCCCCAATTAAAGGTTTCTAACCCAGGGCCCACTTAGACATGGTTCGCATCAC
Organism: Fusarium armeniacum; assembly: GCA_013618295.1. Lineage (NCBI taxonomy): Eukaryota > Fungi > Ascomycota > Sordariomycetes > Hypocreales > Nectriaceae > Fusarium > Fusarium armeniacum. The sequence goes on along the minus strand of JABFER010000016.1, from coordinate 162,942 downwards.
CGACATGCTCAAGACTCAGGACAAGACCCGTCTCGTCGGCCCTAACTGCCCCGGTATCATCGCCCCCGAACAGTGCAAGATTGGTATCATGCCTGGTTTCATCCACAAGCGCGGTCGCATCGGTATCGTCTCCCGTTCCGGTACCCTGACCTACGAGGCCGTCAACCAGACCACCCAGGCCGGTCTCGGTCAGTCTCTCGTCGTCGGTATTGGCGGTGACCCCTTCTCCGGTACCAACTTCATCGACTGCCTCAAGGTCTTCACCGAGGACCCCAACACCGACGGTATCATCATGATTGGTGAGATTGGTGGTTCCGCCGAGGAGGACGCCGCCGAGTTCCTCAAGCAGGCCAACACCGTTAACGGTGGTAAGCCCGTTGTCAGCTTCATCGCTGGTATCTCTGCTCCCCCTGGACGACGAATGGGTCACGCCGGTGCCATCGTCTCCGGTGGTAAGGGTGGTGCCGACACCAAGATCAAGGCCCTCGAGGACGCCGGTGTCATTGTCGAGCGCTCCCCCGCTGGTCTGGGCAAGGCTCTCTACAACGAGTTTGTCCGCCGCGATCTGCTATAATTTTATAACTAAACTACGTCTACGTCTTCTGACTGGTTTCGGCTTTTTGGAAGGTGAGATTGTGTCTGAGTTTGGGGAAGTAGATGAGTCAGTCGAGCCCGGTTCATATACTTGACCGAGGACTCGCTCATGGAGGGCTATTTGCATCATATTGCATGATTTCTTCGTACGTACCTGATAGAGCAAGGATGGTCTGGCTGGCTGGCGCGCAGGCTAGATTGTGGAAAGGACCATTTGGTGTTGATCTTCCACAGGCGAGTGTGTGCCATAACATGACCCTCAGCACGCGATGCGCCAAAATATCACATTACACCATGAACTACCTATCTAATGTCGAAAAGTGTTTCAAGCTATCTTTGATTAGGAGTCCATGCACTAACATGTAACTTTCTGCACGTGAAAATGTCGTAATCTTGGTACAAGCTGCCAAGCATCAAACCACGTCGTCACATTATATCTGGACTTTGAATACTCGCTGTTAAGTATGTCTGCTATCTCATTTACAGCAGTGATTCCACCCTGTGGCCTTGTCTATGTTAAAGGGGTAAAAAGAAAAACGAAACAAATCCGGAACGCAGTCTAACTCCCCATACCATGCTGAAAGTCGTTTATCAGAAACGCTGTTCCTCCTCTTTAAACGTTACGCAGTGATGAATTATTGCTCGCCGAGGAGTCTGGCGACAATGTCTCCCATGTATGCCTCCTCCAATACGTAATCCCGGCCCCCGTTACGATCAATGCCGATAGCAATGAAGGCCTCAACGACACTCTCGAGAGCAAAGCCCATGTTAACGAACCTGTCAACAAGGTCCTTGTTGTAGCCCATATAACTATGTGCTGAATTAGCCCTCGTTTCTTCTTGTTCATATCGGTTACATACCGGGCGGGATCGACTTTGGGGGTCGCAGGGGTGCCTTCTTGTTTGTATTGGCTGAGATCAACCTCTTTTCGCGGAGCTCCAGCGTATTGAACTGCCCAGTCGTGGGCCTTGACCGCGAACCGTTCTGGACTCTCGATCATCATCTTTGCAACCTCTGCGTCTTGGGGATCTTTTGGGTTTGGACATTCGAGAAGCATTCGAAGGGAGAGAAGAGCCGTCTTAATGGTCTGGACGGGAGACCAGTTGGAACTGAGTGTGTCGAGGCAGATGGCGCCCTAGAAACGGGTTGGTCAATAACTGCTTATTCGCCTGCTCTCCCATCGTGTTCCGTCTCTTTCCCATCCGGTCTTCGTTCTCGGCCCGGTGCCGGCGGATTTCCTTTCTCCTTTCGTCCCACACTTACCGTCTGACTGCTGACATTGGGATGCCAAATCTTTGTGTCAAACCGCATCGACGGTGCCTTGAATGGATATTGGTCAGGAATTTGAATATCGATCACGTAGGTACCACCAGAGTACGGCGTGTCTGGAGGAGCGGGAAATGTCCCTTTGAGATGTGTCATGTTGCCATCGGAAACAACAGTCGCATTTACACCCGAGCTGTCATGATCATGTTTGATGTCGTTAAGTTCTTTCGCTATGCGGCGATCTCTTGACATGATGTCGACTGTGACGGGGTTATTTTAGAATATCGAGTAGCGATTCTTTGTTAAGAAAGAATGTCGGTTTATGTAACAACCTGTGCAAAGACGTAGCTTTTGGAGAAGCTTTTCTAGATGGTCGTGTGCAAAAAACCGGGTAGGTTGGGTTGGGTTGGCGATGGAAGGAGGGGTCCTAGATTTTTGTCAGGCTGTGGCGTAGCGTTCAGCCGACGTCACTCCACTGGAAGACCGCTAAGAGTTAGCGTCTTGTGGGGGTAGTTGCAGCCGACTGTTCAAAAATAGATGGATGGAAGGAAATGAATGGATCACCATCTAGTACTGTCGTTCAATACCTAGGTAGGTACCTAGTGAAGGTGAACCGGCGGGACCTGCCTAAAAGTGAATTAATAAGTGAAAAGAGAACAAGACTGCGAGTCTATTACATGAGCAAGTTATGTGTTAAATCTTGGACGTTGTCTAGCAGTTGACGGAAGTAAACATCATGCCACAAGTAACAGTGCAACACCCCTGTTTGCTCCTGCAGCTACTTATTCCGCCTTACGTCTATGGTCAGCTCAGTGAAAGACGTTTCTTGTCTGCCTCGCCAAGAATTGACTTGTTCAACTGCTTTTTCTTGAAATGGGGAGTCCTACAGTGGGTCAACGCTCCATGCCTATCTTGATCATGTTTCTTACATCTACAACTACCAAGGTTTAACGAGTATCTCATGATTAGTAGGCAAAGTTAAGTTTCCCTACCACATGGCATCTCAGCGGCCAGTCCCCTGTGTCACGACACATCTCCTAGCATTCATAGGTAAACCTTATGCTACAGCAATGTATCCTCCAAGCACAAGTGAATATACGGATTCGGTTTACAAGTAACAGAAGGCTGCCCAGCTGGAGGTGCAAAGGCAGAAGAAACACATTAAATCGGAATTCTTGGAGGGCACAACAATTGATCTGAAACTGAATTCTATCAGCAATTATATTCCTCATTTAAATTAGATCTTCCTTTGATCAAAAGATAGCATTGTAGGTACTCATGTCGTCAAACTTCACGTGACTGTCATAGCTCCAACACGTGACTGGGCTGGAGCTGCTGTCGTGTTTCCCTGGCGCCTGGCGCTCGCTTTCATCATCACTAAGCTCTGGAGCCTCGTCCTCGACCTCTCCTCCACATCAAATCACCTCCACAATCGCTACCCTCATTTACGCAGAGGGAATCCCAATACATAAATTACCGATAGACAATATATTGAGCTCCAGTATATCAGTTCTCCAGGATGGTGGGTTTCTCGCTGCTGTTATGGCGTCGTTACAGCTACTGACGTTATCCAGGGTCAAGGTCAATCCGGAATGGGAGAAGGGGGACGTGATGACAAGGACAAGAAGGTAAGCAATTGGAATCCGCTTCAAAACACCTTTTCTAACAGTCTCACAGAAGGATAAGCCCAAGTACGAGCCTCCGCCCAGGCCTACCACACGAGTCGGTCGTAAGAAGAGAAAGGCCGGTGGTACCAGCGCCGCACAGAAGCTTCCCGCCGTCTACCCTACTAGCCGATGCAAGCTCCGACTCTTGCGAATGCAGCGAATCCACGATCATCTCTTGCTTGAGGAGGAATACGTCGAGAACCAGGAGCGTCTGCGAAAGGCCAAGGCAGCCAAGGAGGGCCAAACCGCTGGCACAGATGCCGATGTTGACCGGTTAGCAGATGAGCGTGGCCGTGTTGACGACATGCGAGGAAGCCCCATGGGTGTTGGAACTCTGGAAGAGCTCATCGATGACGACCATGCGATTGTCAGTAGCACAACCGGTCCCGAGTACTACGTAAGCATCATGAGTTTTGTCGACAAGGACCTTTTGGAGCCCGGTGCCAGCGTACTTCTACACCACAAGAGCGTCAGCATTGTTGGTGTTTTGACGGACGACGCCGACCCTATCGTCAGTGTCATGAAGCTCGATAAGGCGCCGACCGAATCATACGCCGATATTGGTGGTTTAGAACAACAGATTCAGGAAGTCAGAGAATCAGTGGAGTTGCCACTACTCCACCCCGAGCTATACGAGGAGATGGGCATCAAGCCCCCCAAGGGTGTCATCCTCTACGGTGCTCCCGGTACTGGAAAGACACTCTTGGCCAAGGCCGTTGCCAACCAAACATCTGCTACTTTCCTGCGTATCGTGGGTAGTGAGCTTATTCAGAAGTATCTTGGTGACGGACCTCGACTTGTCCGACAACTTTTCCAGGTATGTAGCTTTGTTTGATAGGTGCTACCTTTACTAACATTGTCAGGTTGCTGGCGAAAACGCACCCTCCATTGTCTTTATCGACGAAATCGATGCCATTGGTACAAAGCGATACGACTCGACATCAGGCGGTGAGCGAGAAGTCCAGCGAACTATGCTGGAGCTTCTCAACCAGTTGGACGGTTTCGATGACCGTGGTGACGTCAAGGTTATTATGGCCACCAACAAGATCGATACTCTGGATCCCGCTCTGATTCGACCTGGACGTATCGACCGAAAGATTCTTTTCGAGAACCCCGATCAGAACACCAAGCGCAAGATTTTCACCCTGCACACTTCCAAGATGAACCTGAACGACGATGTCGATCTCGAAGAGTTCATCTCTCAAAAGGACGATCTTTCCGGTGCCGACATCAAGGCCATCTGCTCCGAGGCTGGTCTATTGGCTCTCCGAGAGCGAAGAATGCGGGTGCAAATGGCGGATTTCCGATCAGCGCGTGAGAGAGTACTCCGTACAAAGCAGGAGGGCGAGCCAGAGGGTCTGTATTTGTAATGCACCAGCGCGTTTGGAACAGAGATAGATAGGTCTCGGTCGTTTTTAATGAAGCATAGAGGTTGAACAACAGCAAACTCATACAAATGATGGTTATGATATGCATTAATTCTAGGTCGGCAATTGCCCTAGGACTCAATGCTGAGCGCAGTGATTTGTGTTGCATTGTCATTTTACATGACTTGAACCCATATTATAAGCAAAGCATTGATTTTGTATGCTGTACCCATTGCCCTTTAAGTGAATACCCGGAACTCCTGTCCTTTCACAATTTGAACAAACCATTATTCCCCTCGATACCCTCCATATCCCATACAAGGGTCCCAAAGCGCAGACATATCATGAGGATCCCAGTCAGCTCCAATACCAAGTTGCCAGACGGTGCAGGCGTAGAACTAATTGCCATTCTCCTTCTTCACAACCTCCCCGTTCTGCACGCCGACGGGAGAGTGGCTGTACAACCACCGTGCAACAACAAAACTACCAACCGCCCAACCCCAGACAAGCACTGCGATGGATGAGGTGACGAGCAGAGCGGGCACGAGCATCAACAGCGCGACACCGATCCAGAAGAGCGCAAATACGATGGCAGCACCCAGGGAAAAGAGAATGGTTGATATAGAGAAGGTGAGAAAGATGAGAAGAGGGAGGAATGAGAGGAGAAGCTGTGACACAATGAAAGACTGTTGTTGTTAGCTAACGTTGGGCGCCGGATCCAGGAAGAGCAACTCACAAAGAGAACAGGTCGCGAGGAAGCAAAAGCCATGGTATTGTCATAAGCCTTCTGTCGTGAAGGGGGAGGGACAACTCGATCGACAGAGTTACGCGCATAGGTGATAAAGCCAGATGCTTTCTCCTCTGGGAAGTCTTTCCATGATTCCGTCGTTGCGCTTGGAGCCATTGTTGTTTTTTGAGGTAGATGGTGAAGAATTCAGTTACAGAGCAGGTCCAGAAAGGAGAAAAGAGAGTGTGTCGTTTGATGCGATGAAGAATTGGTTTACGATGTTTATAATACAATTAGCATGAGAAGAGAAGGAGATGAGGTTGACAGTAGGTAAGCTTGACAGGGGATGACGTGGGGGATGTGCTGGTGCATACAGGGAGGGAGCAACCCCGGAGTGTTTTGTCCAATCAAGTAATATAGATGAACGGCTCCCTTTCTTCACATCATTCCAGCTTGGTACGAATAAACTGCAAAATAGCTATGTAGACTGGGGTATAGTACTCAATGATAAGATGGACATGAATCATTGGATATCGCGATACAAGAATGCTCTGAAACAATATGCATTGCTCATAAGATCGTCATGCTGCTCTATCTGGATACATTCACGACGCCATCAGCCCAGTCTAGCCAATGTCGTGCTTATGACCACAGCATAAAGTCCACAAATCACTTCCTCCATTACCTGCTAATTTGACCAGAACTTCTTTCGTGCCTATAAATTAAGTCGTAGGGGTCATTCAATCCTATGTTTCAGTGCCAGCATCGGCTCGGCCTCTTATATCACATTCGTTGTACATGTTGCTTAACCCAGGGGTTGTTAGGCTTGACTGTAGAAGCACCATAAGAAGCCAAATGATCAATCAGGCAGTCATGAGAAAACTATTAGGCCACTAACTAAGTTATGCATTAGTTCATTCATGCCTTGCGTTCTGTACTTGGGCCTGCAATTCTCATCGGCCCTTGCTGGCTTACCTTACTTAATCTCCTCTTTACCTGATCCTTGCAACAAAGGCCCATTACAGCATTTACGTTTATCACACTTTAAGTAAATGAGTTAGTAACTATCTAGATAGCTGACTAGTTACATGTCTACTCGTCTCACCTATGCATGGGCTTCATGAATTTGGCATGTAGCGGCTTGGGTTCCAGTCATTCCCAACGCACTCAATCCAACCCAACCTCCTACATCCACAACGATCAACAGGTATCTCTCATCGGCAAAAAGAAACAAGATGTGTAGCACAAAGAGCAAAAAGAGAAACTCCGGTACAGGGAATCGAACCCTGGGCTCCGCGGTACTGATCTCTCAAGTTATGAGAGCGCGAAATGTTAGCCACTACACCATACCGGACGGATATTGGCTGTTGTTATGGAACGGCATCGTTTGGAGACTACTATCATGTACACACAAGCTAGACTCCTCGGATAGCTCCTTTGATATCTACTACTGTCTCAGGCACGCCGCGAAGTTTAAGTCGTATCTAAGTATCGGCTTATGACATCGATAGCAGGAAACTCCAAGGATTTATATTGAGTGATGTTGCGCGTCCGTCACCTGTAGTTTGAGCGTTGGATTCGGAAAGTTGGCTTCATTGATGAGCTGAACCCTTTCTCTGACAATCGTTCCGATTTCGATGTTGGCCTTACGCACTCATCATTTTTCGTCCCATGAGACATCCCTGGCTCAGGTTCGGGTCGAACTACTCCTTGGCGGAGGAGGTACACTTTTGGATATGAGAATAACTCGCCATCAACTACGTTACCTGGGACATTCGAGACTACTCCAAAGCCTTTGATTTCGGCCAACAAAGCTTGTAGTATGACGGTTGGGTGACCTGCGTCTGGCTGGATTTAAGATCATGGGTTATTGGTCACTTTTGGAAGACAGACACACACAAGCATCAGGGTGTCAGGAAAATTGGCCTCTGGGATCATAAGAGACGAAATAAGTAGTTCAGCTTATGCTACTTAGGATAGATCTTTTGGGCTGTTTATTTTTGTATCCTAAATCTTGGAGGCCAACTTTTCTGGAACCAAGTAGACAAGTAAGCATCAAAAATGGTTGAATTGCGCCTCCCGATCCCAGGGAATAGTTACTTCTTTTTTTTCTAAAAAGAAAAAGAAAAACTCCTCCTTCCCGACGTTGGTTCCTATGGTTCGCCTTAAAAAAAAAAAAAAAAAAAAACCCCTCCCAGATAGACTTCATGAAAAAAAAAAAAAAAAAAAACCCCGAAAAAAATCAGGACCGGCCAGCTTTTCTGCCTGCCTCTTGCAGGCGGCCCTTGTACTTCTCCGACATTTCCTTGAGCCGGACCTCACAGGCCTCGACAGCCGCCGCAACCCGCTCCGCCTAGGTGCGGGGACGCTATAGATGAGATGTTAGTGTGTCGATTCGATTGATGTTGGGGAAGCTCAGAGAATATGAGAAGAGTCAATGTGAAACTTACCGAGGCTGCGGCGGCGTCGACGCCTGCCTTCTTCTTCTTCTTCTCCCTCTTCTTCTCCTCCTCGTCCTCCTCCTCGTCGCGCTTGCGCTTCTCTAAGACTGATGTCAGTATGGGACATTGGTGAAGATCAATTTGGGATGGCTTTACAAGGCGAGGTGACAGGGGGGTCTAAATGCAAAGTTAGAACAGACTCTCAAGTTATATAGATGCGTCAGTACTTACCGGGCGACGCCCAATCGTCGTCCCGAGGGACGAGGCCATCATGGGGAACATAGTTCCCCAGGTCCTGAGACGCCTACTCTTCTTCCCACATTTTTGAAATTGGAAAAAAAAAAGTCTGCTGACTGTGATTTACAGTCTTTGTCGATAATATATGTTTGAGAAAAAAGGAAACCAGGGGCTTAAACGGCGGTGGACGATAGTGATTCAATGACGGGTTGTGGGAGAAAAGAATGTTGGAGGAGGTCGTTGGCACGTTAGCAGTAGGCAGATAGGTATGCCACATAGGCTCCTTCCCAAGTCAAGAACTTGACGCGTGAGGCAGGTAGGGACGTGACGCGTTCCACTGTGGTGGGGGTTGAGATGATTCACAACTTGGTGGGTCCTGAGATGCGAAGCTGATGCGCATGCACGTGACATGTCTGGCACACCTGTAATGTGTTTGCAATCGCTGCCAAACCAGTTCGTTGATTATAATAGCATCACTGAGAGCTGGGTAATGAATGTATTTTAATTTCAGGCCTTGAGTACATCATTAAGTGTCAGTGTGGGCGCCAGTCTTGAGAAACAAGTCATGCTAGAGCAGGTAACCACTTATGAGTTGCACCTGAAGCATCATCAAAAAAAGAGGAAGGAGGAATCGAGTAGAAAATACAAAAAAGCAAAAAATGGTAGCATCTCTTCGATTGAACGTGTCATCCTTAGTACCAGGGGCCATGCTAATCTTCTCTGTATTTTTACTGTTGTACCATATAGTCTCCTAAGAGACAAGAGAGTTGGTTTTATTTTAATTTATAAACCCTCCCCAACGCCCATTTCCTAGGCAGCAGCAGCAAAGCTTGTTACCAGAGTTTTGCACTGTCATCACCAATTAGGTATTCTTTGTGTCTCCCAGATTGAACAACCCATCTTCGCATCTGTTGAGGGGCACATAAACCACAACTGAAGATGCCTTGCAAGTCGAAAGTCAAGTCTGATGTTTGTATCTGGTATGCATGTGCTAGCTATATGTCTGTATCCTGGTGGCTCTCATGCTCAGAGGGAGTGGCTGATCGCAATAAACCTATACACGTAAAAGCAGCCAAAAGACAAGCCTCATTTCGATCCCCAAAGCTCCTTTTGTCAGCCGATGTTCACGTAGGTAGTCTGTAGTCTGTTTGCATGCGCCTCACAGTAGCATGTCAGCTCCAACGCGTTAGATAGGAAGCATGCTTAAACTTATACAAAAATCCCACGCCCAAACTCCGCAACATCAAGACGACCCTGCTCCGGATTTATAGACAAGGTGGCGCATTTTGGAGAATCAAAAGTTGACGGCTGAGGGAACAAGAGACGTGGTCGTCCAGTTAGTTTGCGATATGAGCATGCTAGCTTATTCCTCATGAACTCCTTGGGCCCAAATATATCTACAGTGACCCCATCCTCCGCCAAGACTCGGGACGAAATAAAGAATTGGGGCGCTGATTGATTACAGAGTATGCCTGGCTGAAAAACAGGCTAACAGGTAGACAGGCAAGGGTTTTCGATCCAAAGACGCCTTATGGCGCTTCCTTAAAATAGAAAGCCGTTGGACAGCGGAGGACCACAGTTCCAACGTCAACACCACATCTCACTGGTTGTCAAGCCGCCTGATCGAAACAGATCATGTTGATCCTTTGCAAGAGCTTCAACGACCAAACAGAATTGAATCAGTTGCAGATCTAATGTAACAGCTCCATGGCTCGTCTCTCATTCGATAAGAAACAATAGAAAATAAACAAATATAACTAGATTGAAACAATATGCCATTGAGATCTGACAGGTCCGCACAGCTGCCAGCACAGCCCATCAAACTACCAGCATAAGCAATCCCATCAGCGCTAATAAATGCGCAGGCAGTCCACACAGCCGCAGCCTCCACGTCTTGGAGGAGCAAAAATAAACAGCCCGAGAAGCCTGGTTAAGAAAGCACAAGCTGATGCACTAATTTCGTCTTCAAGTCTTCCGCCACCAGCTTTCCTACCCTGCGAGAATGAACGACATAAAAGGGTTGACAGACGCCCGAAAGAGCGCTTCTGCCAGCCCTATTGTTCTTCATTTCCACACTCATCATGATCATTTCTACGTCTCTGTTGGCCTTCGCTGGGGTCGGCTTTGCTGCCCTTGAACCCAGACAGATCATGCACCAGGCAAGGCATCAGCCTTCTTTCATCACATCCCGCGACCTTTCCGATGCAAAGAGTGCGCCTTGCAAGTTCATAAGTCAAACATATGAAGAGGTGGATACTCAAGAAAAGCCTGTTATTCTGGCTATCCCTCCGTCAGTTGGCATTGCTTGCCTCAAGTCTGTTCCCTTGGACAAGAAGCGAGACCTAGAGTTGCTCGACTATCTCGAACCTCTCATTGGGTTCCAGAGCACACTTGAGATTCTTGCTGATCCTCCAGAAGAATACCTGTTTCCCGGTGTGGATGTCTTGGGGGGATTCGATACTATTCGCAGCAAGCTTGAGAACAACAAGTACAAGACACAATATGAAGTAATGACCGATCTACGGAGTATTGTAAGTAACCTTTCCAGGTATCAGAAAAGTTGAGCCAGTAGGTCGGCTCGTTATATTTGGGTCATGTATTCCTAATGCTTGGCCTAATCTTTACCTTGGCATCCACTGACCCAACAGTTTGCCTCTGCCTATGACGGCCACTTCGACTACCCTCCGGCCCTTCTCAATGCCCTCATGTATGTCCGGCGAGGAATCGACTTCGAATCTGTCTCTTCCGACGGTATTCGCCTGCCCTACATCTTCTCCCGTATCGATTCAGACCGCGGCAACCATGGCCTTCTTGACTACACACCTTCAGCCGTCAAGAGCATCGACGGCACACCGATTGTAGAGTGGCTTGAGGAGGACGCCTCTCGCCTTACAGCGGGCGCTCAAGATCCGGATGCTCAATACAATGCTCTATTTTCGTCCGTTCCCCGCAACGCTACTGGTTCATCCCCAAGCACACTCATCACCCAGTACGAGATCCCCGATACGTATACCATTGAATTCCACAACGGTACCAAGAAGGTGGTCCAAAATGAGATTGTCATCCTGCCTACGGTTGACTTTTCTGGAATCGAGTCCGGAGAGGATTTCCATCAGTACATCGAAGTTACGCCCACCAACATGACATCTAAGGAGCCTGTCAATGAGCGCCGCTCAACCCAAGAGTCATCCAAGTTCATCCCTGGGTACCCCATGCCCATCGCTAAACATTCAGCAAATTCCATAGCTGCATACTTCCTTGAAGGCAAGGGCTATGAAGATACTGCTGTTCTCTCCATCCTAAGCTTCGTCCCTCTTGGAGTTGATCTTACCAATCCCCCTCCTGGTTTCACATTGACCGATTTCATCCTCGAGGGACAATCTGTGGTTCTTGAACTCATACGCAAGGCTAAAGCAGCTGGTCGCGATAAACTCATCATCGACATGTCTGCCAACGGTGGTGGATCGGTCGTCCTGGCACAGTCGATCTACCGTCTCTTATTCCCAGATGGCAAGTTTACCGGCTGGGATCGATACCGCGCCAACGCCGCTCTCGAGGCAGCCTCCGAGGCAGACTATGATGATCTCGTCGGAGCTTTGATCACAAGATCAAATTACTACCCCGTGGGTGTTGATGGCAAGGCCATCGAAACCGGCAAGGACTTCTTCGGCCCGTACACAGTCAAGGGGGAGAACGTGACTGCGGCATTTCAAACCGACAAGACTGTCCCTTGGGAGCCTAGTATTCCAGCTTACATCAACGGTTTCGACCCTAAGATGAAGCCTTTAGTAGAAGAGGCCCCTTGGAAGCCTGAGGACATTCTCATTGTTACTGACGGCATTTGTGCATCAGCTTGTGGCATACTGACTGGTCTTCTGACGCGCAACTACGATATTCGTACACTTGCTCTTGGAGGTCGTCCTCTCAAGCAAGCTATGCAAGCCATGGGCGGCGTCAAGGGTACTTTGCTCAACTTCAACCAAGACATCGTCAGCGCAATGGCCCAAGTTCAAGCTGGCGCAAGAGCTGATAAAGAAGCACTCTCCATCCTCAACGACGCATCTGCCTCGATCCCAAGCTCATCGAACCCACCTCTTTTGCCCCTCCCCAATGCGGGTAGAGTCAACTCACTAAACGGCTACACTGAGGATAATCTTGAAGGATACCCAGTGCAGTTTCGATATGAAGCAGCCAACTGCCGTCTGTTTTATACACAGCTCATGTCGGCTTCGCCTACTGCTGTTTGGAAGCGTGCTAGAGGTGTGGCGTGGAATGAAGAGCCTTGTGTTCCAGGCTCTACCACGGGCAAGAATGGAATAATTGGCGACGAGACTCCCAAGTATGACTCTAGAGTCCGAAGCCGAGCGAGCAAAATCAAGGGTCCTGGTATGTTGAAGAAGTGATGGATAATGATTTGCATGATACCACATAACAAGCACAGCCATATATAGGCGTTTATGATACCATATGTTTATAGAATAATGCTTTTATTTCACATTACATGATTGGAAGGGCTGATTACTGCTCCATCCAATACAGTACTTAACTATTTGAGCCTTGTAGTCCAAGTTTAGTTTTATTTGATGGGCTGGGAGCCAAGATCAATCGGATTGCTTCATGTACCAGGTTCATTCAAGGTCCAGTTAAGGGGAAAATGCGACCTCTGCTATATAGTAAGTCATGTCCATATAATGTCGAACCTGCAATACTGACCTTTACCAAGATATCGGGAGATGCCCTGCTAAGGGCGTGTTCGATGCAAAGACGAACGAGAGGTCGTCCGGAAGGTTGATGGAAACGACTTCAACCCCTTTTCTGCAGCACTTGGAAGGTATTGTACCTTTACCGAGGGAGTGGAGTAGCGAGACGGTGACAGCGACTTGGTATACGTCAACTGGGGCGACTACTCTGTAGAACACATAGCATGTCCGCCAAACTTCTCTCAATCTCGATATGCAAGAAGACGCCACTGAACAACAGATGGAGGAAGACAGGGTCTAAAACGGCAGAGGATTAAGATGTGAAGGATGATGGGGTTCTACTTTGTATTCATTTTAATTTCTTGTTTTGCTTTCAGAATTCTACCTAGCTCAGATCGAAGAAGGAGTTTTATCCTGACAGTGCTAGACAGCTGCGCAGCTTGCATTACCGGTTCCCTCCCTTCCCCTTGCACATCATTCTATTTTTTGCTATACTACTCTGGGCAGCACAATCTTCGTTTCCGTTTTTTCTTTCCTTTTCACAAAACAAATCTTCCATCATGTCTGTTGCGGAGAATAACACCCCTCTTCCCATGTTCCATTGGAACGCGATAGTTGACCCCGACGCTTGGGTAAACATAGATCGTAAGTACTTGGACACTCTATGATACGATACAAATGCTAAGAGGAGATGCTTCGGATAGACGACATTGCTATCTATACCTGTCAGTGTAGTTTCCGCCGTATTTCGGCTGTTATGAAGCTGACTCGAGAATTAGTGAAGCGCCTTCAAGAGCAGAAGGAGGAGAGGGAGAAGGAGGAGGAGGAGAAGAAGAGCATAGAAGAAGGAGAACGACGACGCCACCATAGACTCCTGCTCCTGCTCCTCCTCTTCCTCCTCTTGCTACTGCTGCTGCTGCTACTGCTACTGCCTCAGTAAGTCAACCTTGACTCTTCTCAACTCCTGTCGACTGAACTAACGTTTCCATTTTCAACAGTTGCGAACCTAGAAAGAGCGCGCTGCTGTGGCTTGCGCAGCAGTGAAGAAGATCCGGGCAGAAAAGCCCAAGCCCAAGCCAAAGGAACGCTCGGTGCTGGAAGAAATTATGAATAGAATAAATCCCCCGTCCCCGTAAATCGGGCAGGATCGAGTCTTATGTTATTTATGTTTATACCCTAAAGTTTTACGAAAGACTTCAATCAGGCAAACGAGCAAGCTACCATTCATAATCAAATAGACGTTCACACAACATTGGCATAGCAATCGCGTAAGATGGTATTAGACATCTAATATCGTTCTAATTACAAGCCATGTAAACACCGGCGATGCTAGATACACAAAAAGAAAAAAGACACACAAAAGGTGGGAATAACGCACGTTCCAAAAAGGCCACCGCTAAGAAGCTTCAAGTCATACCAAGAATAATCCATCCAGAAAAGATTTACAGAAGGACCATACCGGTACCGACAACACCAGCGACGGCCATGTAGGCGCCGACGGCGTAATCACCGAGAGAGAAGACGCGGGCGATGGTGGCGGCCTGGAGACCGAAGGACTCATCATCGTCAGACTCGCTGCTAGACTCGCCAGTGGAAGCAGCAGGGCCAGTAGCGGCAGTAGCGGTGGCAACCTCCTTGTTGATCTTGTCAGCAGACTCGAGCTTGGCCTTGCAAGAGTCCTGGTTCTGAGCCTTCTGGGTGGTGGCCTTGCCCTTAAAGTCGCAGGCGTCGGCGTTGTTGTTCTGGTCCTTGTAGTAGGCATCGAGGATGTAGGCGAGCTTGGACTCGTTGTCACACATGCTGTAGGCACCGTAGATACCAGAGGTAGCGTTGGCGTTGATGGCAGTGCAAATCTCCTTGTTCTCACCGCAGATGTAACCAAAGATCTCGTTAAAGTCCTTAGCTTTGAGGTTGTCGGCGGGAACACAGCTTCGGCTCTTGACCATGCATTCACAGAGAGACTGGTCAGGGGTAGGGGGGAGGAGGGCGTTAACCTTCCAGGTCTTGGACTGCTTAGGGCAAGTGGCGGCCTTTCCAGTGGGCTTGTAGTCGCTCTCCTCAACACCCTGAGGTTGAGCAGCGGTGGCCTTCTTCTGGAGCTGGGCGAAATCCTTGAGCTTAACAGCGTCGCCGTTCTTGCTAATCTTGACAAGACCGTAGTCGTTGGCCTCTTGGTGGTACATGTAGACGATACCACCGCTGAAGACATCGGTCATCTCCTTCTCCTCGTAGAGAGCAGTGGTCTCGTCAAAGATACGGCCGGCAGCACCATCGGGCTCGTTGCAACCGTACTCGGCGAAGAAGACGGGGACGGAGTAGTCCTTGAAGAACTTGGCCTGGTTAGAGTAACCAGAGTCCTCCATGCTGCTCTTACCACACCAAGAGTAGATGTTGTAACCCCAGTAGTCGATGCGCTCATCGTCCTCACCACAGTTGAAGTAGTCGGCAATATCCTCACGAATGTCGACATCGTCGTTGGAGGCGTAGCCGACACCGAGCCAGCGGTCGAACTTGCTCTTGATGTGCTTCTTGGTGTCACGGACGGCGGCCTTGACAAAGGCAGAAGCCTGGGTGTTGGAGACGTTGTTGGAGACCTCGTTACCGGCAAAGAAACCGACAACGTTGTCGTACTTGGCGAGTTCGTCAACGACGCCAATGTATCGCTGGTACAGCTCAATATCCCACTTGGGGTCATCTCGGTTGATGGAGACGGAGGGCTCAGAGAGATCAGAGACGACATAGATACCGGCGTCGTCGAGGAGCTTCATGCAAGCGGAGTGGTCGGCCTCGGGGTCAATGGCGTAGGTTCGGATGATGTTGGTACCGAGCTCCTTGAGGAGAGGAACATCGCGCTTACAAGCCTTCTCGTCGGCGAGAGGGTCGGTGTATGACTTCTTGGAGGTGGTCTCACCTCCAGCGGCGGAATCCTGCTGGTAAGCGACACCCTTCATGAAGAACTGAGTTCCGTTGGAGTAGAAGAGCTTGGAACCCTGGGAACAGTCAGCATATTGGTCATGGAATCGATGCGCGCGCAACGAACCTTCATGGTGATGGGCTCAAGCTTGGCGCTGGCAGCCGCGGCCGCCGCAGCGACAATGACGGCAGAGTACTTCATTGTGTGTTGTGTATCAAATGGCTAGTAAAAAGAACAAGGATTGTAATGAGTGTCGAGAAGGAAGTTGAAACCCCTTTTTTGCCTTTCGCAAAGATCGGATCGTGGTAGCAAGATTGTTTGTAAATGAGTGTCGGGAAGAGTTAAAAATCGGTCTCAAAATAACGAGAACCGAAAAAGAGAAAACGGCGATGAAGAATTAGAAGGGTTGTTGTAGGAAGAAAGAGGAAAGATGAAAGTCGAGTCGAGGGATGGGGCGGGTGCATTTGAAAAGCAAAATGGAATGCATGGGTGTCCGGGATTAATCGCCCCTACTTTGACCACTTGCTCTGGGGGCCCCTGAGCCCCAGTGGTCCAAGCCGCTAATTGTCGTGGCAAGGGGTTGGCAGCGGCTGTGTTGCAGTGGATGGGCGACACTGTGTTTGCAACGGTGAATGCTGTATCCGTAGGTCCCTCAAGAACGAGCAGATCCCTCTCGACCAGCGGGAAATGAACCAACCACGGGATAAAGAGCCCCTGTCGATTGTGAGGCGCAGTCCAGAAATTGAAGCTTGTTTGGGTCTTGACCGGCGCCATCTGCATCCAATCAAGGATGGTGAATGCGGGATCTCATCTTGTTGACGGTGGTATAGTGCTTGGTATCAATGCACACCGTAGCTCTATCTCGCTCTAGCCAAAGCTTGGCTTCGCCTAGGGCATCTGGCGTTAGCAACCCATGCTCAAGCTGGACTCTGCACTGTGAAGAATAGGGGACAATCTCCACCGAATATCCGTCTTTGCCAAAACATCAGGGGTCTCACTTGCTCTATTTCGCCTTCTAGACGTATACGACGTCTCGAATGAATCTTGGGAAATTGTCTTGAAACGCTTCCGGTGGAACTCAATCATTGGAGCTGCACTTGGCAACAAGAGTTATCGACTTTGCAATACAATGATATTAAATGCCTATGTCTTGTCCTCTTGGCTTAATTGAATGGCAAACAGCCTCATTTCAATCAACAACATTGAATTGTCCATAGGTTTATCCCTGAACAAAAGAAGCTTACGCGTGTTCATATCCCCCAGCGTCAATGTCCTCTGTCAAGGATCACAGATCGCTCTGCCACCTCGGCCCGGTTTGTCTCTTTGTCTCAAGCCTCTTGAGGCATGTCATTCCTGACCCTGACACTGTATCTCTCACTCGTGTGTGCTGGTTGGTTCCTTGATCCGTCGGACTCTGAAACCAGAGTAAAGCAGAGCATGGACACCTCTGCACATCGATGGGTCCATAGCAGTGTTCCTGATACGACGGCGCATAGCTGGCGTGAGCTTGATTGTCGTATTTTTGGATTCTTCTTTGTTGTTCCTCCTTGATAGACGCTGGGGCTCTGTCTATCGTCATAATATAGAGTGGTTCATCGACGACATCTCAAAGCTTGGTCTTGTTGACAGGAGCGCAAACAGTGGGTAAAGGTTTCTTTCGATCATCGATCTCATTCCTCTCTCGTGTATGCGTCGTCATCATCCTCGTGGTTCATTGTCCTCGAATCTTGTAATAGACGTTTCCGACGCCGTAGAGGAAGCGACCCCAGACATCGTGAGTTTTTTGCAACAATCCATGTTGAGGACGTGTTTGGCAATGCCGTTGTTCCGGCCGCTCTGCCGAACTGCGGTGATAGTGACCGTCGTGGTAAACGAGTTCTCCAATTGGCATCGTGTTGGTTTTAATTAGGTGTGGAGTATGTGTTTTAATGCGAATTCAATAGTCCAAGATTTAGTTGTTTATGACTGTGTATTTGTTTCTACGAAGATTGGAACTTTCTCTGCGCCTAGGGACTACTATATTTAAATAAACTCGCACCTGAGTAGTTCCAGGCAGATGGTGGTGGTTGTCAGTCTTCTGGGCCGCATGCCAAACGATGACTCTAATTACACTTCATCTTCTCATCACTTGCTGCTTGAGGTTTTATGGTTCTTTTGCTTTTGACCTCTGACATGCGTTGAAATCTCCGGCGTTACTGAATTGGTTCCACTGATGGTCGATCATGCGACTCAATTGCTGCCTCAGTTGACTATAGGGTGGCAAAACTGCCATTCGAGGCCGAATTTCCTTCATTCTTGCGTCAGGCGCGCGAAATATCAGCCTTGGCTGATGGCTTGGCAACTGAGCCCTGTGAAGATCCTGTTTTTGACTGAATGCCTTTCTAATCGTTACCTGTTGAGGACCTGTTTTTGTGTAGCAAGGAACGGAAGAGAGAAAAATAACCCGCTCGATGTTGGTATGTCACGAAACAAGATGCTTGGCAACAGAAACAAAGTGATCAAGATCAACCAACTACTTAACAAAAAAAAAAAAAAAAAAATACGAGCCCTCCAGTACGTTTTCGATTGTCCATCATTGTTGTTGCATAAACGAATTTATAAACAATAGGTAGTAAAAAGGGTACATTCATATGGGCAGTCCAATAGTAAAGAATTCGGTCTCATTTGTGACCCGGCCGTTGACTTGATGCTCAGCCAGCTGTGAACAACAGGTAATTATACTCAATATTATTCACGGATAATTCGGGGCGTGTCCAATGATATTCCTTGATGTTATATTTACTTTCCCATCACGCTCAAGTGACAGTCAAGTAGACAAGCTGCTCTGAATAACAACGCTAGGTCCCCCGAAAAGAGAAACAATCCATATAAACATACGCGTTCTTTACATAAAGATAGAGTATAAAGATATGGCAGCCGGGTCATGTTGTAAGTGACAACTATGTACGGATATCGCAAGGATACATATTACAAGACCATCAGGCTTGTCGCAGGAGCTGATGCTCCATCTGGAATATGCACGCGAGCAATTGTACATGTTTGATATGCCCCACGCAAAGTATCATATCTCATTATAACCATATATATATATATGCCTTGTAGCGAACTTACACGCGAACGCACATGGGTCTTATCATGATGTTATCTTACAAGACTTGTTTCTGATTTTGAAGTTTGTCTCACTGCGCGCGTTCAACTTGTGCATTGCGCGGTGACGCTGTCGTCTACTGTAACAAAAAGACGGTTTACGTTTAGTAGTTTAAGCTGCTAGAACTAAATAGCGAGAGCAGAATGAGGGGAGTTGGAGACATATACGCCAAGACCATTCTCCACGGCCCATCATTGCACAGACATGCACGAGTGACCAGTAAACAGACAAACAGGCAAAAAAGCTCCGGAAGCTCATGGGTTCTGGCGATCCTGGCCTAGGATGCATAAAGTTTGGTGTTGGTGTTGTCGGTCGTCTGGTTGTTTCTCCAAGCGAGTATACACCGTCATTCCGCTGTCACAGCAGTAGAATGGCGGCAGGGCTGAGGAGCCATTAGAGATCCATTCGCAACCTTCTATCGTATTCTGCCGAAGATTTGGTGTTACCCTTGGCCGTCGTATCCTGTCATATTGCAACACACATCTTGCAGGTGTCACCCACCTTGCACGACACGGCACCCGCCGCTCAGATCTCGATTTCCTTGTCCTCCATCGAACTTTCCAAATCTTTGGCTAACCAAACTCAAAAGGCCCTTTGTTCCTATCACTTTGCTTGTTTTCCTGGCCAATTCATCGTGGCTAGAGCCTTCATGATGTAATCCGGCGTCATGCTAGAGGTTAAAGGCGTCGTGAGGGACAGCTGCCATGATGTCATGCAACTGCCAAATAGCAATATATCATTGAGCTCAAGGCCCTTTCTCAATTGATATTTGTATTCAAGCATCCTCTGCAACTTCGTTTTCAAAGTAAACACTGAACAAATCCTCTTCTCTCTACCAATACCAGAAAACAAACATCATGGCTCCCAAAAACCAGAATCCCTCTCACGGTCAAAAGGTAAGCTCCGTCAAAGAACACCATGCTCTCCAGACCTGCAATGAATACTTATACAATACAGGTCGACCTCGGCCAGAACGCTCCTGTCAAGGAGGAGGGCGCTGGCAAGGTCGCCTCCGAGTCTCTTGCTGCCGAGTCTGTTAAGGAGGGTGGTGAATTCGCTTCTAACGAAGGCATCCGCGGCGAGAACCAACCCTCGTCCGCATCTGAGAACACCAGCGCTGGCCGCCATACCAACACCTCTTCTGCTCCTAGCTCCAACTCGGCTCAGTCGAACGCAGCTCAGTCCAGCTCCGACAAGTCCAGCTCCGGTCGTGCTAGCAAGACCTCTTCCGGTCTTGGCTCCAACGCCGATTCCAAGTCTGGCCAGTCCGACTCTGCCAAGGCCGACACTGCTCCTAGCTACGTAGAGAACCAGTACATTCGGAGCTCTGGTGGCCCTCACGGCAAAAACATCACCGAGGGTTTTGACGACTCCAAGACTCAGGATGGCCTCAAGAAGGCTTTGGAGTCCGAGCCAGGCAGCGAGAATGACCCCAGCCGACTTGCTGAGCAACAATTCCAGGAGAGACAGAATGCTGTTGGCCGAGATGCGGGGCCCAGGCAGAGTGCTCTTTCTAGCGAGACCCCTTTCGAATCTCTCAACAACGAGGCTTCCTCTTAATCTCTGAGGATGTCATGACACCTGTAGCAGAGCGACTTTAGTATCAATGATGAAATGACTGCATGAAACAAAACAGGATACAGGTGACCTAGAGTGATACTAGTGACCTATGATTTGAGACGTAAAATATGGTCTAGTCACTATCATCATGTGCTCTCAGTAGTATGCTGTATTCGACATAGTGGCACGAGTTCGCTGCAAGTCTGTGGTGGAGTAAATCTGCCAGCCTCAGCTCGCAATCTTCAGCGGTCGAGGTCTTTCCCGTACAATATTAATGTTAGGTACCTTCACATTGCACAAGACAAGTGTGAACCTGATAATCCATCATAATAAGTGACGAGTTAAGCTGGAAAGGGTATAACTGCCTGATGCAACTCAGCTACAAGGATTAAGTCAGCGATTGTCACAGTTCCAGGCGCAACGCGCGGCAGTATCACCTTCAGGTGACAGTACTTTGGTTTGCGAGTTCATTCTGAGAGGCAAGGCTGACTCATGCTGTCTCGACATTTATTAGCCGGTAAGTCCGACTTGAACTACGAGCCAGATAAATAAAAGTCTATACGACACTATAGTACGGGCTCGCCGTCCCTCAAGGTTGCCTGCACGATAACAAGATGGCGGGCAGTGAAAATCCTGAAGATAACAACCAATCAGATTGAGGGGATTGATGACGTCAGGTTTTGTTTGAGAAAAAAAGACCCCGATTTATTGGGGTTTTGATAATGGTGGATTTTACTACACAAAGGGACAAGAATATAGAAATTATCACGTCAAGATAATCACAAATATTGTCTTTTAATTCTTCCAACTTCTAACAAAATCTAACGACTTCTTAATATTGCCGCTTGTCGGGAATAAGCTCGTAGCTTGGTGCCTTAGTTGGTGCCTGACTCTTTCGTCAGTCAAAAAATCTGTAAATCTGCCCCACCAAATAAAAATTCACCCCGCCTTGCCTCTCAGGAGCCTTGACGGACTGTAGGTGCATTATTCAACCGGGAACTGGAACCGCCACACTCGTTGTTATTTGCTTGGCTGGTTTTTTTCTTTGTCGGTCAACTTAACTTTTTCCATCTCTCCTCTCTTCTTTCCTTCTTCATCGAACATTCATTTTCCAAACCATCATCACATATACCCCCTTGGTTTGGACTTGATTTCTTAGACAGACAGTTCATTCACCCCGCCGTCAGTCTCCGTTCTTTCAACCCCGCCGTCCTTTTTCTTCTCACACACAAACTCATCACCATGGCTCCCTCTTCTTCCAAGGAGAAGCGTCTCGCTAAGAAGGCTGCTGAGGGCAAGCTCAAGGGCAAGAAGGGTGCCAAGAAGAACGAAGAGCCCGAGCTCGATGCCAACGGCAACCCCATCCAGGACGATGCCCCTGCGACTTCAGGCGATAAGCTCGACGAGGTGAAGCGTCTTGCCGATCAGATGGATAAGCACGGTATCTCTGACCGTGTCACCACCGGTGTCCTCGCTTCTACCCAGACCAGCAAGGACGTCAAGATCACAAGTACTTCCCTGGTCTTCCACGGCCGAGTCCTTATCACCGATTCTACCCTCGAGCTCTCGTACGGTCGACGATACGGTCTCCTCGGTGAGAACGGTTGCGGAAAGTCCACTTTCCTCAAGGCCATTGCCGCTCGCGAGTACCCCATCCCCGAGCATCTCGACATCTACCTTCTTAACGAGGGTGCTCCTCCCAGTGACTTGGGTGCCCTTGAGTGGGTTGTCCGAGAGGCTGAGCTGGAGCTGGAGCGTCTTGACCACCAGGCTGAGAAGCTCCTCGAGGAGGAGGGCCCTGAGAGCCCCGTTCTCCTTGATCTCTACGAGGCAAGTTCCCCCCAAACACTTGATGTCCGTACTCAACTAACATCCCGTAGCACATGGACAAGCTTGACCCTTCAACCTTTGCTACCCGTGCCTCCCTGATCCTGACAGGTCTGGGCTTCAACAAGAAGACCATCCACAAGAAGACCAAGGATATGTCCGGTGGTTGGCGTATGCGAGTCGCCCTTGCCAAGGCCCTCTTCGTCAAGCCCTCCGTTCTGCTTCTCGATGACCCTACTGCCCATTTGGATTTGGAGGCTTGTGTGTGGCTCGAGGAGTACCTCAAGAAGTGGGAGCGAACCCTGGTTCTCGTCTCCCACTCTATGGATTTCCTCAACGGTGTCTGCTCCAGCATGATCGACATGCGCGGCAAGCAGCTCATCTACTACGGTGGTAACTACGACTCGTACAGCAAGACGCGATCCGAGAACGAGACCAACCAGATGAAGGCCTACCAGAAACAGCAAGACGAAATTGTTCACATCAAGAAGTTCATTGCTAGTGCCGGTACCTACGCCAACTTGGTGCGACAGGCCAAGTCCCGACAGAAGATTCTTGACAAGATGGAGGCCGATGGTTTCATCCAGCCTGTCGAGCAGGATCGTGTCTTCTCTTTCCGTTTCGCCGATGTTGACAAGCTTCCTCCTCCCGTCCTATCCTTTGACAACGTCACCTTCTCCTACTCTGGTAACCCCGAGGATGACCTTTACCGTAACCTTGACCTCGGTTTCGATATGGACTCCCGAACTGCCCTTGTCGGACCCAACGGTGTCGGCAAGTCTACTTTGCTCCGTCTCATGACAGGCAAGCTTTCCCCCACTGGTGGTGTTGTTACCCGACACACCCACTTGAAGCTCGGTCTCTACTCCCAGCACAGTGCTGAGCAGCTTGACTTGACAAAGTCTGCTCTCGACTTTGTTCGCGACAAGTACAGCTCCAAGTCTCAAGATTACCAGTACTGGCGCCAGCAGCTCGGCAAGTACGGTCTCAGTGGTGATTCTCAGACTGCCCTGATGGGTACTCTGTCTGAGGGTCAGAAGAGTCGTATCGTCTTTGCCCTGCTCGCCATTGAGAGCCCCAACATGTTGCTTCTTGACGAGCCTACCAACGGTCTGGATATCCCCACCATTGACAGTTTGGCGGACGCCATCAACGCCTTTAGTGGAGGTGTTATCGTCGTGTCCCACGACTTCCGGTAAGCACCCATTCAATGCAATGAATAACGACAGATAACTAACAATGGATAGACTGCTCGACAAGATTGCCAAGCAGATTCTTGTTTGCGAGAACCAGACTATCCGCACATGGGATGGTCCTATCTCGGAATACAAGAACTACCTCCGAAAGAAGATGATCAACGCTGGTGCCGTCTAAGGCAACAACAAAAGCGTTTTACGACGATGTTTTGATTTTTTTTTTTTTTGGCACGAATGCATGAAAGGAAATTAACTATAGAGGATATTTGATCCACAAAAAGTTGATGAGTGCCATTGGCATCATGTGGGTATTTTCATGGGATATGAGCGGCGGGTGGCTAGACCATCAGGATATGGATACTTGATACCTACCTCACGATGGGAAACGAAACGGCCACGACGACGCTACAGGACGCATGGGCATGGCCTCAATAGAAAGGCCCGGAAGCGTTCATGAAGATGTGGAAATGTTCACGATAGATTTTCTTTTTTCCTTTGGGTCCGGCTCTTGAAGCCTTTAGTAGTATGAATAAATGGGATTCCCATTAAAACAAACAATCCTGTCCAAACCCGCCATGAATATGCCTTTGGCGAAGCTGTGAAATCAAGCTGGGATACATTAATTTAACAGCAGCTCGAGTTCCCGGAGAAAAATTGTCCGTACCTCCAACCTTCAGGATACTCTGTAACAGCTGCTCACACAATCGGCGCAACGAGCTGGTAAAGTTATGTCGCCGTAGCAATGTCCAGTTTGACAACATTCCATGTCTATTGCGGTGTGGGCGAGGCTAGGTGAGGAACAGAGTACCTGATAAATAAGCTTCAGCCTTATAGTACCTGCAGAACATTGAATGCAATGAGCAGTACACCTAGACAAAGATTATATCTCTAAACGCTCCCGATGACCCGAAGTGGCCCCAACGATGTACTCGCACCAGATACATGTTGTGTGCAAGATAATGGTATTCCTCTGACTTCTACCCTAGACAATAACCAACATGTCAACTGTTGGCATCCATATAACCCATCTTCGGGAACTATTCCCCGCTGCCGGTGACTGGGGAGATAGCCAAAACCTGGTTAACGCTGGAGGGATTAGCTTTGAGTCAGACCCATATGACGCGGGACCAACGGGACGAGACAGGGGCAGACTGTTTGAACCAAAAAGTTGACGTGAAAAAGAGACGAGATTGACACGCACCAAATCGAGGCGAGACGAGTCGAGTCGAGATCGGATCGTGTACGGACGTGCGTGTGCGTCTTCGCGTGTGCCTTGATCTGTATTTCCATCTACAGTTACACCTGTCGTTTACTATGAGGTTTTAAATTGGATATATGGACAAAACTGCATTAGAGTATACAAACCAACTTGCACTGATTAACTCCCAGACTTGACATCGGCAAACACGTACTCAACACTGAGCCTATCGCCAATTCCTCTTTAGGGAATCTTGCCTTGAAACAGTTGGTGTGATACACAAATAAAAAAAACCTGGCCTAAATTGCTTCACTGTTGGCTGCATTTTGTTGCGTCTTTGATTCCCATCTCTGCGGTCATGATTTGGCCGACCCAAGCCTCTAGATACCCGTGCGTGCAGCTTCGTAAATAATTATCACAGCGTCTGCATATGCCTCTTGTCACTTTTCTTGTTGTCTCTCCTTACCCTCTCCTCTGGATGGACTGGCTTGCGTTAATTCTCCACACCACCACCATCATCATAACTCATCAGGCAAGATTGTTATCCTTGATTGAAGTCAAGACAGTAACCACATAGTCTAGTTAATACAAAATATGTCCTGACATGTTTGTATCATCACTTGAAATCTCATACTCATATTTGTACCTGAGAAGCAGGTACCTACCGTTAGCTGGGCTGGGCTGTCAGTTACTCCCATCACTACTACCTCAGCCTGGTTCAACCCGTCGTCTAGAACAAACTCCACTCCACTCTGTTGTTCCCCGGGCCATCCTTCGACTTTCTCACCATTCACATTCCCACTGTCATTCAGGTTGTCCGTTTCCCCCGCTGCCTCTCTCTACTCTATCGTAATTTTGTCCCTCCATTGGTTCGTTTCTTCCCCTTCTACAATAATATCCCGTAACCACGAACACCTCGTCTCCAATCCCCTTCCCCATATCGACTGCCGCTTGCATCGCCGTATCCCAGTTGAGCGCCACGCTACGTCCAACACCTCCACACCAAAACACTTTGCCCCCCAGACAGGGCTTCCTCGTTCGAGTTGCCTTGGATTTGGACTCAACTTGGAACTAACATTGTCGCGATCCATCTACATCGGTTATCGTTCCCATTCCCCTCGTCAGTCGCAGTTCGCTGCATCAACGGTCGCGACTTGCGAATCGCATCGGATCGCATCACATTCAGATTACACAAAGCCTCGCGTGCGCATCGCGAATCTCTGACTGATCGACTGCGCATCTTTGTCACGGAGAGATAACCCTCGCACATCGAATCCCACCCCCTCAATCGTCGCAGCGCTGTCTTGTCGAGCACATGGGTTCTCGAAACTGATTGCCAACGGCCGCCCGACTTATAACATATTCCCTGCTCTCTCGGGTGTTTAGCTTTGTTCTGTTCTGCCAACCCGGGCGCTAGACCATCAATCACCATGGATCAGAACGGCTATAACTCCTCGGTGCTGCAGCGGCCACCGCGTAGAGGGGACGACGGAGGTGAAGAGGACCGAGACTCTCGCCCTCATCACCACCATCGTCACCACCACCATCATCATCACCACCGTCGCGACGGCGATCTACCTGCAGGAGCTGTAGCTGGCGAAGCGGCGACAGCCTCATCGAATGCAGGCGGCGCGAATGCGCATCAGCACTCCACCTTTAGTCTGCGCTCACCCAAATCTGAGTACCGCCCGCCTCCATTCTCCCCTCCCAACGGTCATAATCATAATCACCACAACACCAGCACTCCAAGTGCCAACCATACCCTTCAATCCCCGCCTCGTCCGGCGTTGCCCAATCCCTACATGTCATCGTCCACGAGCGCACCCGGCGGCCCCGTCGCTCCTCCTCTGCCACCTCCTGTAGGTATTAATTCGTCTTCATCACCTGGGTCATCAGCTGTTGGACTTCATCAACATCATCACCAATCTGGAGCACCAGCTCATCCACACCGAGCTGCTCCTCCACCGGTATCGCCGCTGCATCCTCCTGTTGCATACTATCCTCCAGGGACGAACGCGGATATTTATATACCTCCTCCTGAGCCCAAACCTGCATCGCGAGGTTTTTATGACCCTACAACTGATACAACAAAGGAACGTCGAATTTCTGACGCGGCGACGCCTGGAGCCTCCTGGCACAACGCCAACGCCAACGCGCCCCCGGCTGGCACTCCGAAGGTAAGGGGGGCAAATCCACTTCTTTTTTGTCTTTGACTCTCGTTTCGCCCAGACTCGATTTGATTAGATTGATTGCACTTGCTGGCCTTTGATTTTCCTTTTCCTATCAACCTTCAATTCTTTCTTGATCATCGCGATCTTCAACCATCACACGCAGGCCATCAATGCCTGTTTCATTTCTTGACGCTTGTCGAGCTTAATTTCCCTTCGAGTTGTTACCGTCACATCATCTTTTTAATTTCATCATCACGCTCCTTTACTCCGTCGTGCAACCTACGCCTCCCACTCTCCATCCAAAATCGACATAATCACAAAACCTTGCTGACGTGGAGCTAACTTTTCTTTCCCCCTCTCAATAGACCCGCGACCCATACAGCTATTCGCAAACTGCCGACCAACACACTCCTTCGTATTATAACGGTTCTTATACATCTCCTCGAGGTGCATCATATAATCGCCCGCGTAGCCCTCCATCACACTCGCATCAGAACCCTCCAGCTGGATCGCTCAGCCCTCCGGGGCAACAACCTTTGTTGGCTTCTCCGAGTGTGAGACATGGTGCTACAGCCAACATGAACCCAACTACTAATGGCACTTCTACTATGTCGCCCTTCAAGTCGGATCTCGCGGCTCCATCACCCCCAAAGCCCGCGCCTTCATCAACGGTAAGTACTCCGGAATTTACGAATGCTATTTTTGTACTAATTTCCCCCAAGACTTCAAGGGCGAACCCCATGTCTTTTGATAGTATCCTGTCTAGCTCCGAGCCTGCCTCGAAGCCAAAGGAACCTTCTCCTATAGTTGCTCGAGAACCGGAGGTTAAGCAGGAGCGAGAACCTAGACGTGATCGCGAACCGAAACGCGACTCGCGGGAACCAAAGCAGACAAAACGCTCATTAGAGCCCGAACCGGATCACGATACTGAAGTTGAAAAGGATGTCGAGACCGAACCTGAACCTATTCCCAGCAGGGAGAAGGAGAAGGAGCCTGCGGCCAAGAAGCGAGGAGCTCGAAAGTCCACCAAAGGTCGCGCTTCTGATATCAGAGACGCTGCAACACCGAAGAACGGTCGCAGACTATCGGTCAAGAAGGAGTCGCCAACACCTCGCCTGCCAGCTAAGCGACAAGCGAATGGTCAGCCCAAGCCAAAGACCTGGTCAGCAGAGATGGAGAAGAAGATCCAGAATGCCGAAACACAGATCGAAAACAGGGTCGCGAACTTGGACGTCGATGAATTTGATGAACAGCAATACAAGGAGCGAGCCCAAAAGCGACGACGCGTAATGAGCGAACTTGATGTTGAGCATGGCCTCTCCCGACGCGACGCATTTGCGACTGCCGCCAGTAAGAAGCTAGTGCTTCACGCCGAGCTTGGCAAGCGACGATACGATGATGTTTTCTACGATGAAGCGCTTCACGAGGTCCGCGAACAGGAAGTATATGCCGAAAAGGAACGCAAGAAGGACATGCAGCGCAAGCGACGTCGCGAGAAGTCCATGGCAGTCACGATGGAGCAGAAGGAAGCAGCTCTTGCTCGTGCCGAAGCTGCTGAAGACGAGACCGAGCGCCAAAAACATCTTCGAGATGCCGAACGTGCCAGCAAGAAGGCGCAGCAAACAAAGCTCATCTTGCAGAAGGGCATCAAGGGGCCTGCCCGAAATCTGGAAATCAACCTGGAGGGCGGCACCATGTCTTCGTTCCAAGCTTCCGACGTTGAATCTGGGGAAGCAGGTACACCATCCGGCAAGCGTAAGGGTAAAGGCCGCAGTGGACCTCGTCTTAAGAAATCGAAAGAGCAGAAGCAAGCCGAGAAGGATTCTGCAGAAGCTGCACAGGCCGCCTTGGATGCTGGAGAGGAGCTACCGACCAAAGAAGAGAACCGTGTTCGCATCAAGATCAAAAAGACCAAGAAGGACGTCGCAGTCGATAGTGAAAAGGATAAGGATGAAGCCGAAAAGACCGAAGAAGAGGTTGTCGAGAAGAAGACCAAGAAGAGCAAGGACAAGGACAAAGACAAGGAAAAGGTCGACGACATCCCCGACAACGAAAAGCGATTCATGTCCAAGGGTTACAACCAAATTTATGATCAAATTTGGCGTGACATGGCCCGCAAAGATGTCAACAAGACCTTCAAACTTGCTGTGGATTCTTATGCTACCAAAGCCTCGAATCTCAAGAAGACGGCCATTCTGGCATCGAAAGAGGCCAAGCGATGGCAACTGCGAACAAACAAGGGCACCAAAGATCTTCAAGCTCGCGCGAAACGTGTTATGCGTGACATGATGGGCTTTTGGAAGCGCAACGAGCGAGAGGAGCGAGACCTACGCAAGGCTGCCGAAAAGCAGGAGATCGAAAACGCTCGCAAAGAAGAAGCCGACCGAGAAGCCGCTCGTCAAAAGAGAAAGCTTAACTTCCTTATCTCTCAGACCGAGCTATACTCCCACTTTATCGGCAAGAAGATCAAGACCGACGAGGTGGAACGAAGTACTGATAACCCCGAAGTCGCCAAGGATGCCCATCAAGTCGACCACAAGATGCTCGACATTGACGAGCCAACCGGCCCCGTTACTGGCAAGGTCACCAACTTTGAGAACCTCGATTTCGAAGAAGGTAGCGATGAGGCTCTCCGTGCTGCTGCCATGGCCAACGCTCAGAACGCCATTGCAGAGGCACAGAAGAAGGCTCGCAACTTCAACAATCAAGGCCTGGATATGGATGATGAGGGAGAGATGAACTTCCAGAACCCTACAGGTCTTGGCGATGTTGAAATCGAGCAGCCCAAGCTCATCAATGCTCAACTCAAGGAATACCAGCTCAAAGGTCTCAACTGGCTCGTCAACTTGTACGAGCAGGGTATCAACGGTATTTTGGCAGACGAAATGGGTCTCGGAAAGACTGTCCAGTCCATTTCCGTCATGGCTTATCTTGCAGAGAAGCACGATATTTGGGGCCCCTTCCTCGTTGTTGCGCCCGCTTCGACACTTCACAACTGGCAGCAGGAGATCGCCAAGTTTGTTCCCGAGTTCAAAATTCTCCCCTACTGGGGAGGTGCGAACGACCGAAAGGTTCTCCGAAAGTTCTGGGATCGCAAGCATACTACATACCGAAAGGATGCACCTTTCCATGTGTGTGTTACCTCGTACCAGTTAGTTGTCTCCGATGTGGCATACTTTCAAAAAATGAGATGGCAGTACATGATCCTGGATGAAGCCCAGGCCATCAAGAGCTCGCAGAGTTCGCGATGGAAGGCACTCCTGAACTTCCACTGCCGAAACAGACTGCTTCTCACCGGAACACCCATTCAGAATAACATGCAAGAACTTTGGGCTCTGCTTCATTTCATCATGCCGTCGCTTTTCGATTCTCACGACGAGTTCAGTGAATGGTTCTCGAAGGATATTGAGTCTCACGCACAAAGTAATACCAAGCTCAACGAAGACCAACTCAAACGTCTCCATATGATTCTCAAGCCTTTCATGCTCCGGCGTGTCAAGAAGCATGTGCAGAAGGAACTCGGTGACAAGATTGAGCTTGACATCTTCTGCGATCTCACCTACCGACAACGTGCCTACTACAGCAATCTACGAAACCAGATCAACATCATGGATCTCGTTGAGAAGGCCACAATGGGAGATGAACAAGACTCTGGTACACTTATGAATTTGGTCATGCAGTTCCGAAAGGTCTGTAATCATCCTGACTTGTTTGAACGCGCCGAGGTCAACTCCCCATTCGCTTGTGCCTACTTTGCCGAAACCGCGTCATTCGTTCGCGAGGGCAACGATGTTGCTGTTGGTTATTCAAGCCGAAATCTGATCGAGTACGAGCTTCCTCGTCTTATTTGGAGGGACGGAGGCCGAGTTCACAAGGCAGGCCCAGATAGTCAGGTTGCAGGCTGGAAGAACCGGACACTGAACCATCTCATGAACATCTGGAGCCCCGACAATATTCGGGATAGCAGTGACGGATCAAAGGCATTTTCATGGCTCAGGTTCGCGGATACATCTCCTAACGAAGCTTACCAGGCCACTCACCAAAGCCTGATTGTCCGAGCTGCCAAGGAGCTTCAAAAACGCGACAGACTTGGATACATGAACGTGGCTTACAGTGATTCCGAGGATGCAAACTTCACTCCAGCTCATGCTCTGTTCCAGATTCGTCCTCGACAGAATCGAAAGCCTCTCGCTGAAATTACTAATGAAGGTATCCTGAGCCGGCTCATGAATGTTGCTCGAGGTGATTACGACGAATCTGGCCTCGGTCGTCTGGAACCCGCTGGCAGACCTCGAGCGTCGGCACCGCCTATCCAGGTATCTTGCCGCAGCTGGGCAAACGAGTTTGAGCGCAGTGAAGTCCTGTTCAATGCACCAATCCGCAAGATCCTCTATGGTCCCACAGTCTTCGAGGAGAAGGCCTTGGTCACGAAAAAGCTTCCCATGGAGCTGTGGCCTACCCGACAGATGCTTCCTAAGCCTGATCACGAGAAGAAGGGCTTCACCAACATTAGTGTTCCTTCCATGCAACGCTTTGTTACTGACAGTGGTAAGCTGGCCAAGCTCGATGAGCTGCTGTTCAAGCTCAAGAGTGAGGGTCATCGTGTCCTGTTGTACTTCCAGATGACTCGGATGATTGATATGATGGAGGAGTACTTGACATACCGCAACTACAAGTACTGTCGATTGGATGGTTCGACCAAGCTTGAAGATCGACGTGATACGGTCCACGATTTCCAGACTCGTCCCGAAATTTTTATCTTCCTTCTGTCAACTCGTGCGGGTGGTCTTGGTATCAACCTTACAACTGCTGACACTGTCATCTTCTATGACTCTGATTGGAACCCGACCATTGATTCACAGGCCATGGATCGAGCCCATCGTCTTGGTCAGACCAAGCAAGTCACGGTGTATCGTCTTATCACTCGTGGCACAATTGAGGAGCGTATCCGAAAGCGTGCCATGCAGAAGGAAGAAGTCCAGCGTGTCGTCATCCAAGGTGGCGGTGCAAGCGTGGACTTCTCTGGCCGTCGTGCTCCTGAGAACCGCAACCGCGATATCGCTATGTGGTTGGCCGATGATGAGCAGGCGGAGATGATCGAACGCCGTGAGAAGGAACTTCTCGAGTCAGGCGAGCTGGAGAAGCAGCAAAAGAAGAAGGGCGGCAAGCGACGCAAGGCTGAAAACTCGGCCAGTTTGGATGAGATGTATCATGAAGGTGAGAAATGCAACCCCCCTATTTATCTTTCTTCAAACTAACAGTATTCAGGTGAGGGTAATTTCGATGATGGTTCAAAGGGTGTCTCTGGCACAGCTACACCAGCTACGGCAGCCACCCCTGCCGACAGTGATAGCAAAGGCAAGAAGGGCCGTAAAGGAACAAAGCGAGCCAAGACAGCAAAGCAAAGGCTGGCAATTGCGGACGGCATGATGGAATGATGTGATAGAAAGTAACCGGTATCTAATAGATGCGTGGAACTTGGAGCCTCAAAGGCTCACGGGAGATCAAGGGAGTTATCTGTGTATTTTCTACTTTGGGATTTTCTTTGTTCAGTCATGGCGATGGACCGTCAATAGGTGGAGTTGATGGTGAAAATGCCGATCAAAGATAACAAGGCAAAGCATTCGTACGGGATGGGACGTGTACATTACTATAGACGGAGGGTAACAAAGTCTGTCCCTTGAACTGGTCCACATCGTGAAGTACCCAGTGAGTGACAATGTCGGAGAACTACCTGAGGAGCCTGGCTGGTGTGTATGTACATGGTAGCAGTCTGCGAGCAGTGTTGTAATAACATCTAACATCCGACATCCATCACCATCTCTCCATAATTTTAGCAAGAACGGATCGGCTTTCATCCGGCTTGGGCTTGGGCTTTTTGGCCCGGCTCGCCTTACGCCGGGCGCTCAACTTCTTCTTGACTACGGCGCAAGCCGCAGCAGCGCGCTCTTTCTAAGTTCGCGGACGCTAAATAGGAGATCATAGTTACTATGGTTAAACGTAATTTGTTTCTAAGAAGGAAAGGGCTGATGGTTTCTCCTTAACATGTATATAAAATCCTAAGAATGAGAGGATCTGGGCAGAAATATGCATGTCGTATAGGTAAGGGTCCGGAGAGGAGATGCAAGAATGGTCATGGCCGGTGGCTGAACAATTCGACGCAAAACACCTTCATCGTAGCCAACAACTTTGATATCTTCTGTCTGAATAGCCCCAAGCTCAATGCAGGATAAAGGGATTCGGCATTTCCCCAGTCCTAGAGGAGATCGATGTAGTGGTCTCGGGCCACTCTTGGAAATTTGGTGAACTTGGACTGTTGGATATTTGGTCAACTTGTTGTCGTGAAAATCGGACGGGATATTGGGTATCAACTCAAACCCTCCGGCTTCTACTGACATAAACCCAAAATATCCAGTAGTGTCTGTCATTCAGGTCCTTGGCATCCCTTGAACTAACACCTTTGGTAACTCGAAAGTCCTCAAAATGATACTGTCGGTATTGGGGAGGGTTGCGACTTGGTTGAACGGATTAACGAGCGGCGAAACAGCTGGGTGTCCACTGGGTGTTTCGGGATTCACTCTTGGGGATCTCTGAGATTCCAGTGTTGAGCTTCCTGGCTGATCAAGGAGTCGACTGAAGGATTTGGTGAGCGGTGCAATCGATCGGCCTCTGCTGCGCATGTCAGGGTTCCCTTTTACGGAGCTTTTAGATACTGTTGTACTACCTTGTGACCGATTGCGGGGCTCATTGGACGGAGTGATGGACGGTCCCGGCTCCGGATCTCTACCAGGAGTCCGGGGGCTCCCTGGCAAAATGCTCTAGGACGCCGACGTCAAGCTGCGGGAACGAGGGGCCAGAATTTCATCCCCAGTCGGGGTTTTCAAGGAGGACTCTTCATTCTAGTGAAAGCTTGGAGGCGCCTGAGACCGCGAAGACGATGAAATTTCTTCTCCTCGGGAAGGTAGTGGTCGCCCAGGACCATAAGGGGGGCGCACGTTTGCATGTCTCACACGACCTTGGGAGCTAGGCCGGCGTAACTGTGCTGGCCACTGGCGGCGTTCACCCTGAACAGATGTTGAAACGCCTCTACCTTGGGAAGACTAGTCGGGATTCTTGCTTGTGGTTCACTTGCTAGAAGCTGGAGGCGTTGGATCCCCTTGAGGTTTCTCTGATGCTATAGTTGGGGAGCTGAAAAAGAAAGTATGGATGTTGATAAGAGACTGATGAGGTTGAGAGGAGGGGAGTGAGGATTCCGGGAATATTTGTAGCTAGAAGTGGGGAGCTGTTGATACAAGCCGAGCAGAGACTGAATCACTGGCAGGCACTGTCAGGAGTTTGCTGAAGAAGAAGAAGAAGCTGTGAATCATGAAGTCACTGACATTGCAGCATAGGTGCCTACACGATCGAAAGGAGAGAACAAAAAGGAAAACAAGGGATGGTATCAGTTAACGAGCCTGTACAGATACTTAACTGCCACTGAATAGCATATTCTGATGTCGCGGCTGTTATTCCCAAACTCGCATGTGAAGTAATAGAATACGAACCACCACGTCGTTTGTCGCATAGCAAAAGCCGAATATAGATATTATTAATGGGCGTTTGGCTATCTGCCTCTGCTAACGTACCGACCACCTCCTCCAACATTCTTTCTCCCACAACCTACCCATCATTGAATCACTACCGTCCACCGCCGAAAAAGCCCCCGTTTCCCTTTTTTTTACATCTACATACCGAACAAGACTGTGATTCACAGTCAGAAGTCTTTTTTTTTTTTTAATAAAAAAATTGAATAATGTGGGAAGACGAGTGGGCTGCCCAGGACCTGGGAAACCATATTCCCCACGATGGCTTCGTCCCTCGGGACGACGATTGGGAGTCGCCCGGTAAGTACTGACGCACGCATCTATAAAACTCGGAATTATGTATTAACTCTGTGTGATTAGACCTTCCTGTCGTTCTGCCATGTAAAGCCATCCTAAGTTGATCCACGCCGCTATCCCATACTGACATCAGTTTCAGAGAGTGGCAGCCGAGACGAGGAGGACGAGAAGGAGAAGAAAGAGACGTCGATTCTGGGCTTCTTGAGCGTCCCGTCAGCCACCGACGCCGCCGCCAGCGAGACGAGGAGGACGGCGATGAGGACAGCAAGGAGGACGAGAAGACAGGAGAGAAGAAGAAGAATTCGATCCGGGATTTCTTTAGCGTCCCGGAAGCCGTCGACACTCCCACAAACGAGAGTAGGAGGAGAAAAGGTCAATTTCGGCCTTCTTCGGTGTCCTGTCCGCCGCCCTCGACGCTCCCGCAGGCGAGACAAGGCTGAGCATAAGGAGGAAAAGAAGAAGGAGGAGAAGGCAGCCGTCGACACCACCGACACCGCCGCAACCTCGGTAAGTCTCATTTTGACTCCCTGAACACTTTTCATATCCTCCGAGCTTCCCTTCAGCAACATCAATCGAATCGGCAAACACTAACACATCGCCTATAGCATCCCCGAACCTGGGAGGAGCGGATTGCGGCGGCTATCGAGGCTGGCCGGGAAAATTTTGAGGGAATGTCGTTGGAGTACCAGCGCCTCATTGCGGCCGCAGACGAGGAAGATGGCCTTGTCTGATTTTTTTCCTCCTTGTCAAGTTTACCTGGAAGGAGTCGTTTTCTTTTTTCCCCAGCGAACCACGGGATCAACACGGGAACCAGGAGTGTTGCAGAAGGAGTAAATATTCCCAATAAACAAGTCATCAGTCGCTTTATAGAGTGTCCTTTCAGACTTGAGTTTATGATGCTTTCGTCTCATACATTAAGGTAATAGTTTTGTGCAACCATCTGTACGGTAACCATTGCCACAAAGTGTTCGGCTATCGTGCCGCTCTCCTGGTAATCTCAGTCAATGTGCCTATCGAATCCCAGAAACAAGCATCGACCGATATTGTGCGCGAACATAAGGACTCGCGGTACGGTAACGCAATTGCTAGCATACAATGCAGTGTTTTCTGGGTTTGTTCAGCTCGCCAAACATGGGTTTCATCAAAACAGTGAGTGCGCGTATGTTCAGTGTCCATTTTCAGTCGCGTTCGGTCGTTATTGCACATTCACGCTCAAGGATCAGCAGGACCTACGAGATCTTGTAAGCGATTGTCGTCAGAGAAGTTACCCCGTACACCGCAACGCGCCCCCGCAAACGCGTCCCATCCAACATCGGGAGATGTTCGAGAAACTAGGAAGGGACCCAGTTGCGGACAGTGACTAGAAAGTGGGTAGCAGAAAAAATTACCTTCGAGCTTTAGGGTATAAGAACAAATGAACTAAACCTATAGCCTAAATGGCATAAGCTGGTCTACTGATTTTTGTCATTTACACCTCGAACAGCCAATTTTTCTAATGCCATGAGACTTGCTTCCTTTGACAGCATGATAGACGTTTGTCGGCGTAGTGGCACAGCTAGGTCAGGCTTAGGTGAAAGAAATAATAAACGCGAGTTCATGTCTGAAGCGCTAGTAAAGTGACTGGACTATTTCATTCCATGATATCAACTTCTTGCTACCCTAGGATGGGGTTTTATTCAACTGGAGACAGTTTAACAACAAATGCCCAGGTTAGACATCCTGATTGCTATTTTGTTGTGTGAGCAACTTTGAGGATTTTTCTGGACAGATAAGCAATTTCCTGTTTCATTGTGTTCTCGAATTCCCGCAGAGGTAAATCTTCAATCACTCCTTTGAGTATGGTTCCAAGAGAGGTTTATGCACCAGCCCCACCACCCTTTAGAAATAGCACACAACTTTGTGGAAAAATCATTTTCTTTGACTATCTGAGAAAGTAATTCTGCACTTGTAAACTTCTGGGTTCCATCAGTTGTGGTGGTTGTGATATCCTGGTTGCAGGTCGGGCTTTTGAGCTTGGGTGTCAGATCTGGTATGGTGGTATGGCTTCACAAGGCATATTGTATCACTGGCACGTGAGTTTGGTCTTGAAGGGTAAGGAAAGTGTTGTCGTGAGTGCAAGATACGTAGTGGTGCTTGTGCTGGTGCTGATAGTATATAAGTCATTTCGCTATCAAATCTTTCGCCAAGTGGGCAACCACTTGGCATTTGGTCTATTGAAGTACGTCCTAGCCTAGCGGTCTAACCTTGAATGAACCATACTAACTCCCGAGTAGACGATACAGAGGTTCGTTCGAATCCCAGGATAACATTCAGCAACAACATACTGACAAAGTGCACGTAACAGAAGATTAGCATGGCCCCTGCACTAAGGATGGTAATTTGCCCTCTAAACTACAATCTCTAATCAGTAACTAACCAAAATTCACAGACACGCTCAATCAAAGAGAAGCTACCAATTTTTTTGCATTTTTGGTGTCTCCCTGTGTGTTTTGATACCCCGGTCAGAACAAGGTCTGGATCCCCACTTATTACCATGCGCTCCATCAATCCCGCGCACGGACCCCGTTCCGACTGGGGCCCCACAATTAACCATCTTTTCCACTTAAACATGCATACCTGCAATTAATTATGGCTCTTTCCCTCAATCAGAACTCCAAACAACCAGCTGTGTTGCTGGAAGTAGAACATCCGGACAAATGCCATTGTATTCTGAACCAAGGCGCGCATACGTTTCGACTGTCTCCTGGTAAGTGTCTTGATATATATATTGCAACCTTCTGGATTTTGTTGATAGCTGCGCTTGTTGGTGGTCTTTCTTGAATGAAGCAATAGTTGCCAGCGCTAGATCTTGAGCGCGCAAGCAAAGGAAACCAAGTCATATATCCTTATGCAATACGGGTGTAAATGGTAGCGCTAGAAGCCATGCACAATCGAAGTAGAACAATCACTATTGCATACTGAAAGACGGTCATTGCCATGACAAGCAAGTATAATTTGGCTGCTTACCATTACCTCTATTGCCAGGCGTCTCGAAGAGCAGAACCGCAGCTTGAACCTTTTCTTTCTATTGTCAGCTCTCTTAGGATCGAAGACGACAGAGTCCAAAATGTAATGTGCTTGGTGACAAGTCTCGGGAATTTTAGTTGTGATGGTTTAAACGATCCCGATCGCGCATGCAGACCATGACGTCAGCTACCTAAAAGCAGGCACGCGACGCATCACAAGCTTGCATCTTGCATTTCGTCTCCGTCTTCTCTCTCATCCCCTCCATTCCTCACTTGCAATAATTTTAATCTTCCTCCGACATTCTTTTGTCGAGACGATATACCTTATCGTCCAGCCGTCATGCCTCTCCTCCCGCGAATCAGCTCGGATGTGGCCGCAACACCTGAATCCAAGAGAGCGACACTCAAGGCCTTTTTGCGAAAATGGTTAAAAGTCAACTACCAAGATCTACTTTGCATGGCCTTTGTTGGGGCGCTCGCCTATGGTGTACGTATTCCGCCTGTACTTTTCTTCTATCGCTAACAACTCCAAGATCTACCACTCTCCCGTCATCATTACACGAACATTCCCCATTACTTTCGATGCGACGTCCGGCGATATTGTCTACCCACAATGGGCCTACCCTGATCGTGGTTGGATTATTCCTGCGTGGCTCTCTGGCCTGATCTCCATTGCGTTGCCTATTGTTACCTACATCGTCGCTCAGATTCGGATCAAGTCAGTTTGGGATGCGAGTAATGCTATAATCGGGACAGTTTGGTCCGTAACTCTGGCGTCGCTCTTCCAGGTTACTCTCAAACAACTCGTGGGCGGTTTCCGACCTTACTTTCTCGATGTTTGCATGCCCGACATCTCGCTCGCAAAGACGCACAACAAGACCGGCTTGAATGGGGTTGGCTTCTACCAGATCATGTACACCACAGAGATCTGTACACAGCCTGATCAGTCGAGGATCCAAAACGCCATCACATCATTTCCAAGCGGACATACTACTGCTGCGTTTGCTGGATTCGGGTTCCTCTTCTTGTGGCTTAATGCCAAGTTAAAGGTCTGGGCAGATCATAAGCCCGCGTTCTGGAAGCTATCCCTCACTTTTATACCTGTCCTGGCAGCAGTCCTCATCGCTGGGTCTCTCACCATTGACGCTGCACACAACTGGTACGATATTTTGGGAGGAGGTTTCATCGGCATCATCATGGCATTTGCTAGCTACCGCTCGACATACGCTTCAGTCTGGGACTGGCGTTTCAATCATCTCCCACTTCAAGAGACGGAATCTTTTCGATATGGCTTCGATGGAGACTTGGATTATGCAGCGCAAACACTATCCATGGCTGCTGGATGGGGAGGCAAGAAGGTTAGGTTACCTGAAAGCTCGGGCGGTCCTACTATCAGCACCGAGTCCACCCTTCGAAGTGGTGCTGAGGAGATAGAGAACTTGGATGCAAACACTAGAAGAAAGCGAAGGGGGCCTGTGGGCGAAGAGGCTGTTTAGCCATGATACATGATTAGCAAGGAGTAACGGAAACACGAATGGCATGAGTATTGTTTTTGTATAGACTTGCATAGCATTCTATTCGGATTATGGAACTTTGACTGATGGTTACTAAGGGTACTGCTGATAATTGTTTACCGTATGGGGTCTGCATCCTGCTCAAGCAAGAGGGCCTGCTCGCGACTAATGGATAAATAAATTAAGATATATCATGATAACAATTTAGAAGACTTGAGATTTATTACATAGGACAAATACCGGAGGGCCAAGAAGAAGTCGCCCAAAGTCAAGCCGCTCTGTCGCCAAATCCTGAACCTAATCCTTCTTCACAACCTCATAATCGGGAAGGTCTTCCGTACTATGAATAGTGGTAGGAGATGTAACTATGAGCATCGGAGGCTCTTGGGCCTTCTGACTCGAAAGTTCATCGGCCATTTCTGACTTTTCAGAGCCACCAATCTCAGGCTCTTCAGGTTCATCGGTATATCTTTCTGGCTTTTCAAAGCTACCTGTCTTGTTTTCTCCAGGCTCATCGGTATAGATGTCCTGCTTCTCAGACAGGATAGAATCACCAGGGGTGGGAGATTCACCCACTGCCTGCACGACGGTGCGATCATAGGTAGCCCGCCCCTCAAGCGCTTGGAGCACTTCAAAAAGAGGCTTAGCAGCCATGGGCCAAGCAACATCACCAAGCAAGATTTTCTCTGCCGTGATGCCGCGCTCGTTGTAGAAAGTAGCATTGGCATCACCTCGTGCGACGACAATAGTACCATCAATCTGAACACCCGCCCACAAACCACGGCTCTTTATATAACTCCACACTGGTCGAGCAGCAGTCTTGCTGAGGGCTGCCTCAATGCTGCCGCCTGCTCCAACAGGACCGACAGCAACGGAACCTCCTGCACCAAGAGATACACGAGGCTTTGTGAAGGCGGCAACTTGTTCAGGCGTGTTGAGGACGCAGATACAGTCGTATACGTCAAGACCAAAGACAAAGCCTGCACCGAGTGTGCTTACAACGAACGAAGAGGGAGGGGACCAGGTGCCGTCCGAACGGCGAGAGATAACTACGCCGGAGCCGCCGGAGAGAGAGCCGTGACAGGCGCCGGCACGAATGACATTGAAGATAGCGAGACCAGCGGCGTTTTGGAGAACAGCAGGAGGGATTTTGACCATCGATTTGCGAGTGAGTCCCGTGGGGTGAAGAGGCCCTTTGTTATTGGGGGACGTAGAGGAACTGAGGTCTACAAACACAAGTTAGTTCTGTTCGTTTCTTATACAGTTACTGGGCACCAGAAAAGTTGGCCTCGAAGGTTTAGGATACAGATTAAACAGCCTAAAGGTCCGACCTAAGTAGCATAAGTTGACCTAACTATTTCGTCTCTTATGCTCCTGGCGGCCAAGTTTTCTGATACCTTGATGTACAGGCAGACAACACTCACTGGTAAAAGAGTGAAGGATACGGGCAGCTTTGGCGCACTCCTTGTCCATGGTAGTAGGCCACCACCCTTCAGCTCCAAACAAATTTGCAGCTTTGTTGAGCGGCGAACCCGCCTTGGAGCTGATTTTGTGGAAGCGTTGACCTGCAGTTGACTTGTTGCGAGGAAAAGCATCTCTATCCTGTGGTTGAGTGTAATAGTGTTCTGTGTTGTCGGGTTGAATGTTGTAAGACGGAAATTGACCGGCTTGTTTGAGAGGGTCGATCTCCATGGAGCTGTTGGTGGTGTAGACAGTCATGATGAAGGAGTTGTTGAGGACGTTGTATAAATTAAAGAAGGATTAATGGGGAGTAATGCGAAAGCCTGGGAGAATGCCGCAGTGTTCTGATCGTCTTGTCCAGGTTCACTCATCCTTATATATAAACCATGTTTCCGCCCAACACTCGGCAGTGCATCAGAAAGGGCAGCCACTAGAGACATAAGAGACAAAATTAATGAATCAGTTTGTATTCTTTAGACTAAACTCTTAGGTGATTTATTTTTGTATCCTAAAGCTTGGAGGCCGGCTTTTCTGTCAACATACCGCACATTCTCGCACAACAACAAGTCTACGCAATCCCATCCAACCAAACGCCAAAAGATCATCGCCTCCAGGCGGAGTACAACGCGGCCGCCTAGCATTGATGGA
Source organism: Fusarium armeniacum (assembly GCA_013618295.1). Taxonomy (NCBI): domain Eukaryota; kingdom Fungi; phylum Ascomycota; class Sordariomycetes; order Hypocreales; family Nectriaceae; genus Fusarium; species Fusarium armeniacum. The sequence goes on along the minus strand of JABFER010000016.1, from coordinate 121,421 downwards.
TGTGTAGTGCGTGGACGCGAGGCGCAGCATTGCCATAAAAGGACGAAAGAGCGAAGCGACAGCGAATGACGATCCGCGAATGTATCGAAAAGAGCGAAACTTTGCACATGCCGGCGCAGTGGTACTTTATGTAGTAAAAATATGAGCATTCGATTATCAAATGTCGGTGTGGCTCAGTTGGTTAGAGCGTTGGTCTCATAGTTGTTAACGATGACTTGGTTGTAAACCAGGGTAATCCAAAGGTCGAGAGTTCGAGCCTCTCCACCGACATTCTTTTGCCGGTTGCATCTTCTGAAGAGTTCAGTATGGGTCGTTCCAAGTCACTGACCTCACAGATAAATGAACAACTGCATATTGGATATTTTTTTATGCCAATCACCGATCTATATCAACCTATACGTCTTCTCTATACACATGCTGCATTCGTGGTTTTGATGTAACGCCTCTGACCCTCGAGCTATCGCTATAAAGCTTCATGATATTGAAGCCTTGACAAACATCCGACACTTCCCAAACCTCTTACCAACTTAATGCCTTTCCGCCATTACAGTCTAGGGTGATCCACCAACAACATCGAGTAATGAGGCATATTCAGAAAAACGGCAGCGTCTTCGGGAACAACATCCTGAAGGTTCTCGTTCTTTGTCACGGATAACAGACAAAACGCTCCGCAAGTCACAAGGCTGTCTGCATCTCAAGCTGTTACCTGTCAAGTGATTTAGTGGCTAGTTTCGTAATGTCTGCATGTAACCTACCACAAACGAGTACTCAGGTGAAGTAACGGTCTTCTCTTGAGGGATGAAGCCCCTTTCGTATCTTGCCTAGCACCACGACGACCTTGGAGCAGTGTTGAAACTTCAGCTCCCAACAAATCATCATCCGGTATGGTGTAGTGGCTAACATTTCGCGCTCTCATAACTTGAGAGATCAGTACCGCGGAGCCCAGGGTTCGATTCCCTGTACCGGAGTTAGTTCTTTTTGCCCTCCCCAGAACAGGAAGGGGAGAACTTTTTGAACAGAGGTGACAGACGTGATCTGATCCAGTTTCTTGTAGCACTTGCATACTCGTGCACACCAGCCAGTACTCAGGGGCTTGGGCAGATATGATGGTGGAAAGAAGCACAGGATACTCTCATTTGCGATCGAGCCTTCAAATGTTTGTGGAAGCAGGCATCAAACAGCTCGAGACCAATTTCCTCCGGGAGTGGAAATGTACTGAGTGTCTTGGTAAGTATAGAATGCAGGGCCTCTGTTTACAAATCCCAAGTGTCTGGAGCTAAAGATAGCGGGCAGATGGTGCTTTGCATTCAACACGATAGGAGTAAATATTGCTGATTGTTGTTTCTTCAGTCCACCGCTCCGACAGTAGAGTGACTTTCAACCTATTTGTGTCCTGTCCGATGAAGAACTGCGACACCGAGCCAGTAGCTTGGGAGGTGAAGAGGCTAGGTTACCTGTTTCTCACACCCGAGAACAAGAAGAGAACGTCTCGCTAGGTTGTCATCAAATCTGAAGCAGGAACAGCACATGCATACCAGAGACAGTAGCACTTCTTGAGCGCAGTAGGATCGAAGTTGGATACCTCACTCATGTCCTTAGACACTGATCAAGGAAACAAAGCAGCAAGCAAAAAGGAGAGCAAAAGGAAACTCCGGTACAGGGAATCGAACCCTGGGCTCCGCGGATCGAGACGATTCTCTCTCATTGAATGAGAGCGCGAAATGTTAGCCACTACACCATACCGGATTGTGACTTTATATGATGGCGGAGCGGAACAGTCACTAGATCATGCTCGTCACCCGGGTTCAGTAAAAGCCAACCGGGCAGGCTGCTATAATGATAAGAGGACTGGTTGTTGTGTGTGGTTCTTGTTACTTTGAAACGTCTTGTTCGTACTGGCAATACATCACGACTATGTCTCTCACGACATGCAGGATGCAGGCATGGGACAAATAGGATATGCAATGCACTTGCATAGAAAACCAGGTTCTGCTGGCACACAATACTGTCGATAATCCGAGAATGTCATTGCAAAAGCAAGGTTGTCCCTCATATGAACAAGATAAACTCAGTTGATACTGTCATACTTCGCTGTGACTACAAAGGAGTATACGTCCGGTCACCCCTGGTTATGGTCCGGGATAGGGGAACACTTTGGGGTTGACAAAAGATGCATGGAGACCAAACAAGAACTAGTCGAACTCAAAGTGTAGTCGTCTTATGCTCGGTTTTATTGATCTAACTAGGTAATGGTACATGGTGCCGTAATGGTATCAGTTTTGATCAGCCGTTTGAGAGGTTCGCGATGTGAGTGTGTAAGCCCACATCATTGACACTGGTATCTTATGGAGACGTGACAAAGACTACCCTTCATAGTGGTGCTTGTGAATTATGTCGCATTCTTGTTTTTACCGGTGATCTGAAGCTAGCCTTGGTGAATCACTGTTGGCCAGTGATGCGGCTTGTCACTGCTGCCAGCTGCCAGCTGCATGCCGTTTGTTTACATGCCGCACTCCATTTTCACTCCCCTTTAATCTCAACTCACAGCCTCAACCCAACCTCAGAATTCCTCATTCACTTCCTGCCTGCGATCGCCAAACAAAGATTTGGTATTGTGATACTAGTATACCTTTGTGAGTGAGGAAGCCGACTAGGCGCAAGAGATATCTGCTGACATAGTTCAGAGGCAAAGCGGTCCGAAACTTGCTTGCCTGCACTTGTTCCGTGGACTTTCTATTCATCTACACCCTCCATGATGGCCTCTGAAGAACCGAGTCTGTTTGTATCGTCGCCAAAGCGGCCACGGCGACCCTTTACACCCTCGGCTACAGCTATCGGGCCCCAACTCATTGAAGCGACATACATCATGACCCGAGAGTCGGCCATGGCGCACGCTGGAGACATCGTGGATACCCTTGGACATCGAGGGTATGACCAAGCAGCTCTCGTCCCACAAATGAATGAATGGCTGTCGCTGCCTGTGATCAAAGTGCTCAGCGAGGATATGAAGAATAGAGTCTCCATCTGGTGCCAACAATACAACCGGGGATGGCTCGATGCAATTCGGTACGCCGACGAAGACCTCACGGAGTACAAGTATACATCCCCCGTCGAAGAGCCCACTGCCACGATGAAAGAGAGCATTCAAACCCGCCTGGAAGAAGATCTTCGCAAATTCAAGGAAGAACTCCTGCGCGAACACCGGGAAGCCACCGCCAAAATGATGGCTAGGATGGACAGTCTGCAGCTTCCCGACCAAACCTCCACAGCTGCATCTCCTGCCAAGCGCCGGCGAGTAAGCACCCGAAGCCCCTCAAAGAACGCCGCCATGGACAATCTGCAGAAGATTGACGAGGGGTTATGCCATCTCCTGGGCGATGAGAGTGAACTCGTCCAATGCTTCCGCGAGCATGCTGTCACTGTTGACCCCAACTTTTCCGATGTGCGATCAAAGTCCAGCGGGAAGTCCTTTTGGTCCAAGGGGCAGTTGGAGATTTTTCGAAAAGAGGCAAGGGAGCTGGGACTCAGTGTCCTTGAATACAAGTTGCTCGACCGAACAATTCAGGAAATGGAGGACGGTGGTCTGAGCATGGCAAACGTTGCCGCACTGTCTCGTCAACTGGTGTCTCGGGAGCAATACGAGAATCTGGATGCTAAATTCCAGTTTCCTTTCATTTGCGATAAAGAATAAGAGGTGTGGTAGATGCGTGTGATGAGAACTATTACTGCTTGTGCAGGGAAATGCCACAAGGCAGAAATCTTTTGATCAAAAATGAGGGTTCAGGAGATTGTCTAGTTGTCAGGTGTATTTGGAACATTGCGTCCCAGGAGGTTTAGGGAGAGATTGTTCATGTAAAACGGGGGATGAACAGGATCTGTTGAGATGGTGGACATGGACAAGTCAGTCACCTGAACAAACACAAGTCTAATTAGATCTTCTAATCTCCGGCAAGCGAGAAGCGGTCTTTGTCTTCGTGACTTTCTTGCCAAGCATGTGTATGTGTTATAAACCTTGATGTATGGAGTTGTTGAGAACTTGGTTACTTCGTTTCGACGTGGAATTTATGCTACAAACATCATCAAACTAGCATAAATCGACGTACTGTTTTCGTCTTGTGTGTACTTCGTATCAAGATGTTTCATTCAGTGGGCAGCAGAAAGGCTGGTTTCCCAAATCGTAGGGTTACGAAAGTGAATAATTGAATAAGTCTGGCCTCAACAGCATAAACTGGCCTCTTAATTTCGTCTCTTATGCTTCTGATAACCCGAGGATCAGTGATGAATTTAGAAACGATTGGAGATAGCGAGGAGAACACATGTTGCAAGGATTCTGATACGAAACGAATCACATCAGACAAGGTCAACCGTTTGAAACTGGCTGTAAACGAATAGGCGTAAAAGAAACGACACGCGGAACGAAAAAAGAGTACGGGGATATATGATACGCGTACTCCGTATAGTTAGTTCCTGTTTAAGCAAGGGTGCATTGTGGGTATGCAGGAGGGGACAATTCTTAATGGCATTAAACGTCGTGTCCTAAGAATGGATGTTTATACGAGGAAGTTGTTTTACCTGAACGAGCTGAATTAACTTTTGGAGATGCAGTATCTTTAGGTCACGAGGATTGAATGCGTTGTCATAAGTAGAGAGATGATCCTTGAGTGCGTGCAGGAATGACGAAGGACCCCCATCTCGTGTTACGTCATGGGATAAAGTTAGGGGTTCACTTCACCCCAAGTAAGAAAAAAAGGACATGGAGCTCATCCAGCTCCAGTTCCAGCTGTCATCCGCCGCTACCTCCGCTATAATTGTAACCCCCAACCCAATCCCACCCATTTTAGGTCCCTACTCGAAGGATTCAAACAAACAAGTATTGACAGTTCTTGGCTGTCTTACAGTTACGTCGCGTCGCTCCTTTATTCTTTCCCTCACAAAGTTATATCCGCCGCTCTCGCTTCTATATTACCCCCCTCTCTGTATCGCAACCCTTCTCAACGTCGTTGACGACACAACGAGTCTAAAATACAAGCTACTTTTTAGCTCCCTTGAGACCATTCGCTGTCGTGTCTCACATCTACGACAAACTTGACTCAAGTCTTGTTTCCGACTTTCCGTCCTCGCCGACCTACGACATATAGCAGTCTTATCCTTCAGGACCTTGTCGAATGAATCCTCAACATTGATCGCGACATACCACCACACAATACCGCGACCATGAGCTCTTCGATAGAGACTCTTCCCAATGGGAATGGCCATGCTGGCGAGCATGACCATGTCCTTCGTCCTCGACCGCGCAAACCCAAGCATTCACAAGTCTCTGATGTTGCTCGCATGACAACAGCAAGTGATGGTGAACATCTAATGCCCGACAACGCCAGCACAGGATCAGCAAGTGGTTTGACTAGGTACAGAAACCGCATCTCCAAGTCATACACAGGCTAATCGTATACAGCGGTCGTTCTACACCCATCCCAGAGAATGCGCCTCCATCCGTCAAGTCCCTATCCACAGCCCGAAAACAAGTCCGCGCAGAACAACGTCGCCGTATATTTCCCACGATCGAGTTCGCCTCACGCGTGAGTCACTTCGACCCCGAGAGTGACTACAGAGATTTCCATGGCTTCTTCAACTTATTTTGGATTGGGCTTGCCATTATGGGCATCACTTCCATGCTGCGCAATCTTAAAGATACTGGCTTCCCTCTGAGAGTGCAAATATGGGGTCTCTTCACTGTCAAGATCTGGCATCTTGCCATTGCTGATTTCCTCATGGTTGCGACGACTGCCGTCAGTCTACCTCTGAACCGTGCTGCAAGGAACGCAAAGCCAGGAAGCTTTCTGGACTGGAATCGAGGTGGAATTGCTATTCAGAGCATTTACCAGGTTGCTTGGCTTAGTCTTTGGATCATTGTCCCTTTCTACTTCGAGTGGACATGGACCTCACAAGTATTCTTCCTCCTGCATACCATGGTTCTTCTGATGAAGATGCACTCTTATGCCTTCTACAACGGACACTTGTCGCAAACGGAAAAGCGACTGCACGCTCTCGACAACCCTTTCTCGTCTCACGACCGGCGCCCCGCCTACCAATATCCTAGCACCGATCTACCTGCCAGCGTCACAAAGGGAGAGTCTACCAGTAACAGCGCAAAGAAGCGTCGCCGACAACGCCAGAAGAAGCAAGAAGCCAAACACAATGGCATGAATGGTCACAAGAGCAATGACGAGGAGCCCATCAACCCCGATCTCTTAGCCCCCAGTCCCGTCGCCAGCCCCAGCAACAGTGCCGATGAAGTTGACGAGCTACGGGAGGACCTTGCCCGCGAGCTTACAAGTCCCATTGGCAATGTCACTTACCCAAACAACTTGACTTGGTCAAACTATACGGATTACATCTTTTGCCCGACGCTCTGTTATGAGATTGAATATCCCCGAACAACGCATATCAACTGGATTAATCTGATTTCAAAGATTATTGCCACTTTTGGCTGCATCTTTCTCTTGACCATCATTTCTGAAGACTTCATCTTACCTGTCCTTTTGGATGCCTCGGAACGTCTCGATGCGGTGCCAGCAGTATCCTCCGTATCTGAGAAGCTTCTCATTTTGGCCGAGACCATCTCATGGCTTCTTTTTCCTTTCATGATCACCTTCCTCCTTGTTTTCCTTGTCATTTTCGAATATGTTCTTGGCGCATTCGCTGAGATTACTTATTTCGCTGATCGACACTTTTACTCTGACTGGTGGAACTCTACAGACTGGATGGAGTTCTCTCGTGAATGGAATATTCCTGTATACAGCTTCCTCCGACGCCACGTTTACAGCGCTTCCCGACCTCGGATCGGTAGAGGTGCTGCCACTGCGCTTACGTTCCTCATTTCGGCATTTGGCCACGAGATCGTCATGGCATGTATTACCAAGAAGTTCCGTGGTTACGGCTTTGTCTGCCAAATGCTTCAGCTACCTATCGTTATGCTTCAGCGTACACGATGGGTTCGCGGCAAGAAGACCTTGAATAATGTTTGTTTCTGGGCTTCAATGGTTCTTGGTCTCAGCATGGTAAGTTTACTCAATCTCCTCACTTGGACCATCACTGACAATATTCTAGATCTGTGCTCTCTACGTTCTTGTGTAGTCAACCACATATTTGCTCCGAATGTTACAATTGCACGAATATGCTGGTCATATCCAGCGATTGCCGAACTGTCAGATTGAAGACGAGGATACGGCCCTAAAGGAATCGCCATTTTGGCTCGCTCTTGTAAAAGTGCATGAGTGATCGCCCATGACCAGCACACAGGATTGGACGGGAGATTGGACTATTGTTTCCACATACTATAAAGATAGATAGATATATACCCCCATAGTCAACAGTGAGTTTTTTATAATTTCAAGCTATGTCAATCAATGTACTGAATTGCATTATATACTCGCAAAAGCATTTGCGGTCGATATGTCAGATGTATCCAACCTCTAGGCAGTGGATTGGCCACCTATGACATCTAATTCTTACCAGCACCGGCTTTGTTGCACCCAGTCTCCATGCTAGTCCAGGTATACGGCTTCACAACAACCTTATTGTCGGACCCAAACACAATTCCCTGCTGAACTCCTGTCTTTGGCGTCGGTTTCCATCCCTTTCGGGTCAAACCAGCAGAAGGATCCTGCGCAAAAGCAAGCCAATAATCCTGCATAGCATGGCTGACTTCGTACTCAAACTTGCTCGATTTTCCACGAGCTTCATCATGAGTTCCCATGATCAAAGGTAGTTCGGCGCTGTGGAACGCGCCCTCTCCGCCAGGCATGATGTTGGTAAAGTTGGGGGAATACATATAACGCCATGTGTTTGCGCCTGCAGAAGATCGAAGGATGGTCTCGTAGTGTGCCGGGCAGTGGAAAGTGTTGTCGGGCTTGACTTGGTCTGAAGACTGATCCTCTTGCACTGGAGGGTCTGATAGGTCTCCTTCGTCTCGATTTGTGCCAATGATTGTAGGCTGGTGAGGGAATGTCAGTATTGATAGACAGATTTGCGACTGAGGTCAACTCACAAGTTTAGCAACGCTCGGGATTCTGTTGGTATAGTCGGAAAACACAGTCCTCTCATCAACAACAGGGACAAAGCTCATAGTCTTTGCTTCCTCGACATGTCTCTGGAGATCCTTAAAAGGAACACGTCGTAGACACTCAATGTAGTCGCGTCTACACCCAAACGATTTAGCAAGCGAAGTAAAGTTGCTCTTTGTTTCGTCGTTGGCCCTCAGCCCGAGGAAAGCCGACCCCGAGTTCTCGATGTATCCAGCGGCGATGGGAGTGTTGGGATACGCATATTGGTAGAATGCCACAGACGCGGCGCCGGCACTCTGGCCCCAGAGTATGATACGTTTGGGATCTCCGCCAAAACGGGATATGTTATCGCTGACCCATTTGACTGCAAGATGTTGGTCTAGGAATCCCAAGTTTTGTTGCTTTGGATGAAGACTTGGCGCGTTGGGAAAGCCAAAGACTCCGAGACGATAGCTGAGAGAATGATCAGTATATAGTGCCAAGTAAAAACACTGGTGACATACTTAATGCCGACGACAATGTGCTTTTGGCTTCTCTCAACCCAATTCTTGGGGATCTGGTAGTCAATATCACCACCGCCCTACAATTGTATCAGATCAAGCTATTCCACGTAGAATGTAAAACATACCGAGGCGAAACCTCCCCCATGAATCCAAACGATCACAGGGAGCGGTTTGGATTTGGGGCAAAGGGCACGCGACGGCGCCCAAATATTCAAGGATAGACAATTCTCGCTTGTGCTGTTGGGCTTGATGAGAAACTCAGGAGCCCAAGGACCACCGACACCAGGTTCACTCTGAGCACAATTGGGACCAAATGATGTAGCCTTTAGTGTCCCGAACTGGCCACTGGGTATAGCTGGCTCCCATCGTCGATGTTCACCGTAAGGAACACCGAGAAACTGAGCAACGTTGGAGGAACTGTCTTTGAAACCTTCCAGCACACCGTTGCGAGTCTTGACTTTTAGACTTGGCGCAGCGCAGATATCACTGGCGAATGCAACGGCCAGACCTGAGAGGACGGCCAAAATGTTAAAGGCGCCCATCTGCATAGTTGGCTATTGACGTCTGCCCAAAACATCCAGACAACAACGGTGAGTCGCATGGAGAATCATCTGCGGTTTTATAGTTGCATCGCGCCCACCATAACAAGGATCGAACCGAACCGATTGCCATTTCTGCTGCAGCCGAGAACAACTTGCGGGGAGTATCTGGGTCTGATGTAGTATTCCGACGATCATGTCCAAGACTGTATTGCCGACCCGACATGGAGAGCAACCATAGATCCGAACATCACAAGTTTTGCAGTCAATAGGTAGGTCAAAATGTACAAGAGCTTTCACATCAGTCACAATCACAATCATTTAAAAAACATTGTTCTATACCATTTCCATTTCGCATCTACTTCATGATCATAGAGCTAACTAGAGTTACACCCCGTCCTTCTCTCGAAAAACTGAGGAACATTATGGCAGATAAGGCGGCTGCTCAAATCCGACAAGTCCGCATAAAAACCAGAAAACAAAGACCTTGTTGCTCATAAAAACCGAAACCCTTCAACTCCGTTGACTTTTTATGGTATCCCGTTTAGAATGCATTGATCGTTTAGTCGACCTCCTCCATGGCGCTGTCACCGGCGGCGGCAGCGGCAGGGGCGTCGGTGGCATCAGCATCAGCAGGGGCGGAGTCATCCTCCTCAATGTTGAGGCCGAGCTGGACAAGCTTGTGGATGCGGTCAGCGAAACCAGCAGGCTCCTCGATGGTGAAACCAGAGACAAGGAGAGAGGTCTCGAAGAGGAGCTGAACGATGGACTTGACAGTGCGGTCGTTCTCACCGTCGGCCTCAACCTTCTTCTTGAGCTCCTGGACGATGGCAGACTTGGGAGAGATCTCGAAAGTCTTCTTGGAGGACATGTAGCTGGACATGGAGGTGTCACGGAGGGCCTGGGCCTTCATGATACGCTCCATGTTGGCGGACCAACCGAACTGACCAGTTCGGATAGCGCAAGGAGAGGAGCCGAGCTTGTGAGAGACGACAACCTTCTCGACCTTGTCGCCGAGGACGTTCTTGAGAGACTTGGCAAGGTTCTCGTACTCCTTCTCCTGCTCCTCACGGGCCTTCTTCTCCTCCTCGGTCTCCTCGAGCTCGAAGTCCTTGGTAATGTCGACAAGCTTCTTGCCCTCAAACTCCTTGAGCTGAGTCATGGCGTACTCATCAATGGGGTCAACGAGGAACAGAACCTCGAAGCCCTTCTCGCGGAGAGCGTCAAGGAAGGGAGACTTGGATACAGCGTTGATGGACTCGCCAGTGATGTAGTACATGTTGTTCTGGTGCTCGGGCATGCGAGTGACGTAGTCGGAGAGGGAGGTAAGCTCATCACCAGACTTGGTGGAGTTGAATCGGAGGAGCTTGGCAAGGATGGATCGGTTCTGGGAGTCCTCGTGGATACCAAGCTTGAGGTTCTTGGAGAAGGCGCTGTAGAACTTGTCGAACTGCTCCTTGTCCTCGGCGATCTCCTGGAAGAGCTCAAGAGACTTCTTGACGATGTTCTTCTTGATGACCTTCATGATCTTGTTCTGCTGGAGAGTCTCACGAGACAGGTTGAGAGGGAGATCCTCAGAGTCGACAACACCCTTGACGAAGCCGAGCCACTCAGGGATGAGGTCGGTGGCATCATCAGTGATGAAGACACGGCGGACGTAGAGCTTGATGTTGTTCTTGGTCTTCTTGGTCTCGAAGAGATCAAAGGGAGCGCGCTTAGGAACGAAGAGGATGGCACGGAACTCGAGCTGACCCTCAACGGAGAAGTGCTTGACAGCAAGGTGGTCCTCCCAGTCGTTGGAGAGAGACTTGTAGAAGGAAGCATACTCCTCTTGGGAGATGTCCTGGGGGTTGCGAGTCCAGATGGGCTTCTGCTTGTTGAGCTCCTCCTCCTCGATCTTGGTCTCCTTGATCTTCTTGGTCTTGGGCTTCTTCTCCTCCTCGTCATCATCGACCTCCTCGATCTTGGGCTTCTTGTCATCACCCTCCTCGGTGACCTCCTCGGCCTCCTCATCAGGGACCTCCTTCTCGGTCTCCTTCTCGACGTGGAGGTAGATGGGGTAAGAGATGAACTCGGAGTGCTTCTTGATGACCTCCTTGATCTTGCTCTCGTTCAGGTAGTCGGTCTGCTCCTCCTTGAGGTGGAGGATGATGGAGGTACCACGGCCGAGCTGCTCGCCCTCGGTGTCCTCAGTGATGGAGAAAGTGCCACCAGCGCTGGACTCCCAGATGTACTGCTCGTCATCGTTGTTCTTGGAGATGACGGTGACACGGTCGGCAACAAGGTAGGCGGAGTAGAAACCGACACCGAACTGACCAATCATGGAAACATCGGCACCGGCAGTGAGGGCCTCCATGAACTGCTTGGTACCGGAGCGGGCGATCGTACCCAGGTTGTTGACAAGGTCCTGCGCATTGTTAGTAACTGTAGCAGCCAGCTAGCAGACGGTTCAACTTACAGCCTTGGTCATACCAATACCGGTATCCCGGATGGTAAGAGTCTTGTTGGCCTTGTCGGGGATGATGTCGATTCGGAGGTCCTTGCCAGAGTCAAGCTGGCTAGGGTCCGCAAGGGACTTGTATCGGATCTTGTCTAAGGCATCGGAGGCGTTGGAGACAAGCTCTCGGAGGAAGATCTCCTTGTTGGAGTAGACGGTGTTGATGATAAGGGAGAGAAGCTGAGAGATCTCAGCCTGGAACTCGAAAGTCTCAGACATGGTGTCGGGTATCAAAGGGAATTCGTGACTGTTGAAGATGTTAGATACTGGAAGATAGATTGGATTTATAGTTATGTAGGTTCGGTCGGTGAGGAAGGTGGGAAGTGGATGGAGGGGTATAGAATGCTCTGGAATTCAGACTTCGGTCCAGAGCCACCAGCGCAACCAGAAATAGCGAATGCAAAAAACGGCAATGCGTTTAAAGATTCTGAAGCTATTCAAGCTGCAACAAAAGTGTAACAGAGAATGGTGAAGCAGAATTCCAAGCAAACTGCGTGCAAGGCTGATATAGGTAGGTGTAGCGGGGGGACGCAACGGCGAAGGCACGTACCTTGAGATATTCGTTACAAAAAGGAAAAGGCTAAAGACAAGATTGCTCGTCTAAAGTTGAGTGAATCTCCTGGTGAGAGAGAAAAGGAGAATGTTCAAAGGCGTGAGAGAGATGTGATGTTTGGAGAGAAAGGGAAGAAAGGTCGAAGCAGAGGCAGTACAAGAAAAATATGTAGGCTGGCAGCCGGCCCCTCCTTCCTTCCATCTGCTTCTCCCAATGTGAAGGGTTCCATGAGATTCCACGGTCCAAGAGCCCACCTAGCGCCGCCTACAGCTGCGCTCCCCCGCCTTCCGCTACCCATGTTTTACTGGCACTGAGGGGCACTGAAAGGCAGCCATAGCAACCGCCCGACTTTTCCATACTGAACACGCACTACGGCAGGTGGTCAACGCTACCACTGCAGTTTGCCTCTCTGTGACTTGTCTTATCTCCATTCTCTTTGCCTCTCATCTTTGCAGTTTACAGTGAATGGGACGGTACGTATTCGCTTACTCCAAAAAAAATGTGAAAAGGGACCAGGCGGCAAATTCCCACGTTTGTCTAGTACGGTCTCGATTGATTGGCTAGACCTTGCTAGAGTCTTCCACGTTCTTTACATGCATCGCCTCGGAATGTTCATCTTTTGCGAATTCAGGTACCACAGCTGCACAGCTCCCGAATCAAACATTAGACTATCAAGATAGCGGGAACAGAGATTTCACCGATCTACATGATTCATGCAAATCTTCATCATGATGGCGAATTCCGTTTGGTGTTGTTATTCTTAGTGGTAGTAGAGCCTCACATCAATTATCATTATTGTTTTGTCCTCGAGCTGTCGAGGCCTCTGCAGCACAGGACGAAACAACCCCTCATTCGAGGCTGAAAAGGACCTGGACCCCTGTTGTTCACGTTCTTAGACTTTCTAGCAAGGTCCACCGCTTCCTTCCCCCAGCAAAAAAAGTACAACCCCTCGATTTGGTCGAATCTTCTAGCCATTTAGGCAGGCTGATGCCTGTGTTGCCTGGCAGTTTGGCTTGAAGATGCATCTGACTGAGGCTTGTCAATCAAAACAAGTTGTGCTGTGCTGTGATGAGCCGTTTGTAATTTATGCATAAACCAATAGGATTCTTTATCGAAACTTACAAGGCTGAGTTTGATGTGTACAGACAGTCGAGGTACCAATGGGGGCCAAAAATGAGGCGGGCTGCAGGTGAAATGGGTGTCAGATCTTGTTGTTCTAGGTTCTAGGCAATCTCAAGGCTTAATTGCCGTATCTGGGAGTTTCCGTGCTTACGATTCCTCAGTTGTGTTTTTCTGCCAGTTTCTAAATCGAGCCAACGATCATGATAAGCCGGCATAGATGAGCCCAGCTCAGACTTTCACATAATAAGAAATATTCTGTTATGCTATTGTATATACATCTCTCATAATCATATATCGTGAACCTTCGAGAAACAAGCACAACTCCTTTCTCTCCATCCTACCCTATATCGTTACACACAACTTACAGTCTATACACTTCATACCAGCTTTTGATACATGAATTACATCTCCAGCACTGCCCCAACCTGTCTATATTTCCTGTCCGCATACACAAGCCCAAAATCTTCGTCCTCTTCACTCTCAACTCTAACCATCTCCATCACCTCTCCCACCACAATAACATGATCCCTCACTCTCATAAGACCCTCTTCAGGAGCGTCCTTTAGCACTTTACACCGTAACGCAAACATGACGCCTTCTTCCTTCAGTACAGGTGCCTCATCACCGTTTTGGGTATAATCAAGTCCTTGAAATGCATGCCCGCCAACATTGCCTTTTGTAAAGTGACTCGCTACACTTGCGCCCCGCTCATCCCCAGAGAGAACGTGCACGTTAAACTCCCCGCTTGCTCTTATGGCATCCAGCGTTCTACTCGGTATCGCGATGTTAAAAGTAACAAGAGGCGTCGGTGCAAGTGTAAGAGAGGTAAACGATGACATTGTCATGGCCCGTGGGCCATCATTAGGTTGGTTGGATGTGCATACCACCACACTGTGGGGGAGGAGACGCATTATAGAGCGGAGCTGTTCGGGAAGAGGAACTTGTTTGGTCGGATGGACGGTTGGAGGTGTGGCTGGGGATGTATGCCATGGGGTTGAGGTCGTAGAAGTGTGATTTCTTCTATCTATAGTATACAGCATTAGCTAGAGTTTCAACCACAAGATAACGGACTCACTGTGGAGAGGCCATTGCCACGAGCAAGACCCCGACATCGACCAAGAAGATAGCTCATAACCTTCACATCCCATCGGAGACCTTCTCAAACATCCAGCATTCCGTAGAGAGCTCAACCGTCTTGTCCCGCCTCTCGTCATGACAAGTGCTGTCGCAGCGCCATTGCGCAGCGCTAGGGAGCTCTTCATTGCCCAACACAGCGCATTATCGACATGCGCACTCGAAAGAACCGTAGTGATCGCTCAGTATTCTCCCTGCGACCGAAAGAAGAGAGGCACGTTTTATTTCACTCGTTTCACAAGTTTCGGACTCCGACGCCAGTCTAGAAATGACGAGCAACAATTGCCATTTTCTTATCGATAAGCTTCCGAACCCATGCTTGGTGGTACCCGCCTTCGGACCTCGCATCCTAAATTTTACCGATCAACTTCAAGTCGATCTAAAGCTTGACCACCAGCCAAACGGCAGTCAATCGTTCTATACCCAGTACCAGGGTCGTCAATTCGCGTTCTCTGGCCTCGCTCGCAGCAGCGATTTATATTAAAATGGCCAAATTCTCCGTCTCACCAGCGACCCTGTCGCCCATCCGAACAACGCTCTCCTCAACATCATCATATTCACCAAGCCGCTTCTCCCTCGGCCAAGTCCGTCACGCAACCTTCATCCCCCGACCTCGCCGACCCTACACATTCACCCAGCTTGTCACATTGTCAGACGGCTCCTCATACACCATGCGAACCACCTCACCACTGCCCATCTACCGCGCCGCCAAGGACACACGCAACACGCTACTGTGGCAGCCATCAGAGAAGTCACTCAAGAACGTCGAGCTTGATGAGGCCGGTAGATTGGCTGCTTTCCGAGAGCGTTACGGCCGTGCCTATGATGCTTCTAGTGCTGAGGAGGGTGGGGAGGCTGCTGAGACTGCCGAAGATTCGGATGGAAGTTATGCGGATCTTATCACTGGATATGCGCCTGCACAGGATGCCAACACTATGAGAGACTCAGGTCCTAAGAAGCAGGCCAAGAAGAGAAAGTAAACGAAATGATGTTGGAATTGAACAGAGGAGGAACAACCACCGCAACACTATTCTCTCTACCCACATTCTTCAAAGGGTATAAATGTGTCTTGTATAAATTACTACTGGCAAGGTTCGAGAATTGGAAGCATGAGGTGGATGGGGGTGATTTGATATGTACAACAATTGACAGCCCCCGAGGCTTGTAAGATATAAAAACACGTGCCCACGATTCTCGAATTGGTCAATAGTCAAACGACCCCATGGGTGTGAATATGACCCTTCCATCTTCTTCAACTTCATTGCCAAGGGGCAGAAACGCAGTATCGCCATGAGAACAGATTTTCCACGTGAATCTAATCCGAGTCTTCGTCTATCCTTGCTCGAGCACGGTCAATGGCAGTATCACCCCCTTTTTGCTGCTGCTGCTGGTATACCGGGGGCCTATAAAACACTGACTCGTCGTCTTCAGCGTCGAGTTGCATCAAGAAGGTTTCCCACTTCTCGATAAGCTATGACTGTCAGCACTCCTCTTATCTGTGATATTGTTAAACTCACCTCCTTTTGTGCCTCGACCGCACTTTCGAGGAATGTCTCAACCCCGCTCTTGAAATCCTCCACCTTCTCCTTCTCAAATCGGTCGAGTTCGCTCCTCATCAATCGTCCCATATCCTCGAATAGGAGTCTAGCTTGGTGTACCTTGCGCTCTGACTCGCCCACCTCGGCACTCATCTGGTTGAGTCGGTCTTGTTGACTCTTTCCCTGTCTCAACAGCTTATCCTGAGTAGCCTTCTTCTTCTGCAGTTCTGATTCAGCAGCGTGCCATGAATAGAAAGCCTTTTGTCGCTGGCCAAACGCCATCTTGACTGAACCGATAAGACGAATATACTCCTCGAGAATAATTCCAAATGTCAGAACATCTTGTTGGGCCTGACGATCGTAGACATCTCGAATAGTAAGCTGAAGCTCAGAAAGAGCATCAAGAGGACCTGATAGTGATGGCGAAAGCTCCACAGTGGAAAGCGCATGAAGGGAAGCGGAAAAGTCACCGGCTGCCTCGGCCATCATCTTGCGCTGTCCAACCATAGTCTCCATTGCTTTCAGCAGACCCTTCAGCTGGTTCTCGAGGGCATCAAGGTAGACTTTGCGGTCATGGAACCAGTCATCCTGCTCCACAAATTTGTTGCCGCCTCCAACATTAATACCCAGGGATCCAAGTACGCCCTTGCTCTCAGTGGGAATAGGATCCCTCCTTTCCTTGTGCTTGATATCCACATTAAAGGTCTCACTTTCCAAGAAGAGCTTCAGATCAGGGTCGTGCTGTAGCGTGGGGTGTATCGCGGTCTTGTTGAGCATTTTCTCGAGTGCGGCTCGGCGGCTTTCAACAAAGTTACTATCGAAGCGACCAACAGCCTGCTTGTCTGGGGGAGGTGGGACGACTATTCCAGGGTTGTTACCGTGGAGAGTATTGTAGAGCCAGAGGAAATCACGATATCGGCGTTTGACTTCGAACTCGGGTTGCTTGTATCCCTTGGAAGTGGTCTGTTTCTAGGTCAGTCTGAAATTGAGGTAATTAGAGATTTAGGTTTTGTACCTTGGTTCTGACAGAGTAGACGATGTGAGAACTAGTCAAATCGCCGACTTTGTGAGGGTCGCCAACGTAAATCTGGAAAGTAGGCTTGGCAGCCTGCTCAATGCTAACACTAGGCTGGTTGCTGCTCCTGACAGCGCTTGGCTGTGCAGCTTCGACAGGCGGAGGTGCGCGAGGAGCCTTTGGGCCGTCATTTTCCTCGTCATCGATATGGTTAGGATCCGCAGGTCGTCGTTGCTGTTGCGGTTGAGGCATGGTGGTACGAATCACCATCTGCTCCTTTTGCGGAGGCACCGGAGGGGCATCCTGAGCGGAACCATTGTCTTCGGGGACGGCGCCGAGGGGACCAAGAGGATCATCGACAGCTTCGAGACGTGTGGGCTGAGCGACTAGGCGACGGGGTCCTCTCGACGGACGAGGGGCGGATGAGGAAGCGGGAGCTGGGGTGGATGATGATTGCGAAGCGGAGGCCGAGGCTTCAGGCTGCGACGCCTGTTGCGAAGCCTGTGATGAATCGGCCCAAGGCGATTCTTCGACGTCCATGACTAATTAATGCGATCACGAAACTTGAAGGTAAACTTCTGCTGTCGTGATATATGGTTGGGGTTATGAGTGGCTTGGGAGGTGAAGGTTGGAAGCTTGGAGAGCAAGCACCCACGCAGCCGGACGTCAGCGGAGACGGTTCCACTCTTCCCCGTACGGCAGGTACGTATCGTACAGGCTATACCTAAGCTGTGCCGTTCCA
This sequence comes from Fusarium armeniacum, assembly GCA_013618295.1. Lineage (NCBI taxonomy): Eukaryota > Fungi > Ascomycota > Sordariomycetes > Hypocreales > Nectriaceae > Fusarium > Fusarium armeniacum. The sequence continues at coordinate 103,715 of JABFER010000016.1, read as the reverse complement.
TCACAACTTACACTGCTCGTACTTGACTTTAGTACATTAGACAAATCACCATGCTCTTAGTTTGGTATCATACAATTTCTGTTATTATGGTAGTCTAGTATCTATTGCCAGAGCCTCAAGCATCGGCCAGAATTATCAGCTACCTGTAATTTTAATTGTCCAAAAAGTTCGGATGTAACGCCTTCACCTGGATCCATCTAGTAAAGTGATGCATCCGAGTCACGGCTTTTTTCTCGTTGATCGTGATTTCTGTGCCCGTTTGTTCAATACTTCGGCCCTGTTCTTTTTGTCCGTCTCCGCCTCCGTCTGTTCAAGGGCTGCCATCTTCAAGTCAAGCCTTATTCCAAACTGAGCGGCAAAAGCTTCTCTTCGGTATTTCTCACGCGCAACTGGGTCGGTAACCTCTGGCTCCTAACGCTCGGGGTCATAACAGCCTCCCACAATTACCAGATTCATCCGTGTAAATTTGACCTTCATCACTGGTGTCTTCTTTGTCGGGAACGCGCTGATTTGATCGGGGGTAATCATGACCTCCTTATTCTTTTTCTTGTGTGTTCCGGTTGTGCCACTGCCTCCACTTTGTCCTGAAGTAGCAGCTGCAACGCGAGAACCCTCACCGACAGCACCTCCGGTATTCGCGCCATCAGCTCCCGTTGCTGTTGCGTCGTTACCAGCCTGCTGTTGGCTTGCTTTTTGTGGATCTGCAGGCAATTCAACATCCCATAGTCGAACTGTGCCATCTTGACCACCAGACGCAAGCACGTTGGATTCAACACTGAAGCTCAGAGACCAGATACCACCTTTCCCGTGGCCACGTGATCGCTTGATGCGTGTTCCTTTGGCAAGGTCCCAAAAGAAGATGTTGCCTGCGCAATCGGCACTTGCTAGGATCTTGCCATTTGGCGCGCATTCCAAGGCGGTGATGTAATCGTTGTGACCTGTAAAGACACGCACGCAAGAGCCGGTCACCACAGACCACATACGGATTGACTTGTCGGTCTCATCCGAGGCAGAAAACACGTAAAGTCCATTAGGGTGCCATGTAAGCGCTGAGATGGCTGTGTCGTGGCCAACCAACAGTCGTTGAGGAGAAGCATGATCTTGCATCCACACCCGGAGAGCCTTGTCATACCCTCCACTGATAAAGTAGTGCCCGTGAGGGCCCCAGAGTGTTCTGAATGCAGGTCCGTCGTGAGACTTGTAAAGACAAAGACAGCTCCAAGACTCCAATGACCATAGACGAATCTGTCCATCCGCTGATGCAGACAGTAACAGCTTAGGCCGTGTGTCCATGGCTGGGTTTGACTTGCCTTCGTCGCCAAAGAGCTTCTGTGGAGGCCCTGACGCGGCGTCAGAGAAGGATACATCATAGACAGGGCCGGAGTGTCCGATGAGCTTGCGGCTGTTAAATTTGGCATCCTTCTCATGCGGATTCATAGTGGGAAGGGCTTTGCCATCCAACGACCATACTCGGATATACGACTCAGTAGTGCCGGCTGCCACTAGCTGCCCGTCGTTGGAAAAGTCCATAGATGCAACACTGTGATCTGTTAGTGGGGGATGTTCGCCGTTTTGTCATAACTACTTACCTTCCAAGTGTGTTGTGGAAAGTGAACATGCATGCACTGATCGGTACACCCACACCTCCTGTGGCGCCATCAATCTTGAACCTGTCGCGGTTCTCTCTGAGCTTTTGCATTTCGAGCATAATATCTCTTGGCCTAGACGGCGGCAAAGGCAGCTCTGCTCTGCTAGGGGCATCTGCACTCTCTTCTCGCTTGATCTTTTGATCAAATTCGTCCACCAGTGATGCCTTCCCGGGAGGAGGAGGGTTTCGTCGCTCATCATCCTCAAGCTCTGCGCGCACATCGTCGCGAAGATCTGCATCCATGGGCAATGGCCCAAGCTTTAAAGGAGCAGTCGGGTCCAGAACATCCTTATTAGACAACCCGATGTTGACACCTGGAATACCTTCGTTGGTATCCACGCTCTCTACCTCCATATTTCTTGAGCGCCTATAGACAGCTTCGAAGCTGAAGGGAGTGATAGGCCCACGAGCTGTAGAGTCAATCTGGCAGTACGTCGCCAAGAGCTGTCGGATGACCGAACCACCTTGGTCAGACTCGCGTTCCAGGAAGTTGAAAAGATCGCCACTGGCATGTTGGTTCAGAGGAATTCGATATTTGTTCTCCCGGTACAGCTTTGTCATGGGATTCTCGTTGATGTGCTGAGCCAGTGTAATAGTACCAAGCGTCTTGAGATCGTCTGCATGGACTGGCTGAAAGTTAGGGCCAATATCCCTGAGAAAGGCTTTGGCATCTTCAGTATAAGCATGGGTGACAAGCTCTAGGAAGGAGTAGACAAAGACAGGCCAAAGCAATTTCGACAGTTCGAACTGGGTTGTCAGCGAAGCAAGAGCAGAATCCAGGCCTAGACTTACCTTATAAATATCGAGATTGTTCTCTACCCACTCACGAAGGAGACCAAATGCTTTTTGGTACTTCTTAGGGCCGAGGTTAGCCAGTTGGTAGATGGGTTTACCATCGGGGCCTAGATGTTTAGACTCTTGTCGAAAGACTTCTTCTGTGCGATTGAAACCTCGTTTGAGTAGATAATCTGTTACCTGTTCACGAACATCAGTCAGCCTTGAGCTCTGAGAAGAGTCCATAGTTGCTAGGCACGCTCTCAGAAGATATAACATAAAAGATCATGAAGATTAAAGAGAACGGCTAACAAGGTATTTCGGTAGGGTCAATGGAAATGAATGGGCATGACACCATCAAAGAGTTGGTGTTTGATGTGTGTATTAAGCAAACTTGACTGCCAGAAGGCTACTCGAGCAACTTGTTCGATATAGTTTAGGCAGATAAGTTCACCTTTTTTTTTTGTTACTGATTCAGTAGGTCACCTTCTCAGGCCTGAGGTAGATGCCATTGTGCAGCTGCTTGGCAGTGATATAGACTGGCAGCGGACAACTGCCAACACGCAATTACTGGATAAAAGTGACGAATAAGAAATCCAAAGAACGTACTATTTGGTTGAGATTTTGGTTTGACATTGGGCCTCCTGTTGTGCCAGTGCCTGTTTGTCCTGTTGTGGTTGAAGCCGTGTGCTGAGGAGCTGGAGGAGTGGCTGCAGGCCCTTGATATGCGCCCGGCGCAGGGGCACCCGGTGTTTGCGATGGAGCAGACATGATGAAAAGAGGCGGTCGATATCAAAAGATTGCCTAGTAGCGAGACACTCAGATACGCCTATCTTTTGTGCACACTCGTGATGGAATGTCCTTTCAAAGACTGCTCATATCCAGATGATGAGGTTTTCGTGTTGGTGATGGCCGACTTTCCGTCAAATGTTGGTGAGATGAAACGCAGACTGTCGTTTGTGTGATAAGATATCGTCCGCTGAGGGTTTAAAAAGGCTGGATTTGCCCGACGTAAAACTAAAGATCCGAATTCAAGAGTCCTGATCGAACGCTTAAAAATTGAGATGTATTCTGATGAGAATATGAGTTAAGCACTTTCGAGGTGTTACGGAAAGTGAAGGTGAACAGACTCAAGCGCGCCGGGGCTTGTGAGAGCGCGACTGATTAGCCGAGGATTAAGCGCTTGAATATCATGGGAAATTCAATATATTGAGAAATAAGTCATCTATCCATCATTAACTCGACTGAGTGGAACACTATCATTAGGCCTGCTCAAGTTTAAATTAAAGGCTTTCTCCGTTAGCTTTCTGAATTGGATGCTTCGTTGCTAAAGCAGAGAATATTAAATCTGCCACACGAATCAGATCTAGGTACTTAGCCAGGCATCATTTGAGTGGCAGTGGGTACGTACCTTGTTCAACCTCACATCAACCCGACAGAAACAATTGTAGGCGCTTTGGACACCTTATTCATCAACAATTGAACAAACAAACTCAACTTTTAGACCTTTTGAGGATTACTTGAAGTCTGGAATCATTTCTATCACATATTCTAGCTACGCACACCGCACCGCTCTTTTCTGGAACATTTTATCAGAGCCAACAAAAAAGTCACATCCAGCATCACCACACGTTTGTTTACAGGGTCCATCTATCTATACACAAACATGTCTTCTCCAAACGACGTCAATATGGGAGGCGCCGAACCCTCACGCTCAAACGAGCCCTTCACCGTGGAAGAAAATATCCGACAGCTGAACGCTGTTGATCAACAAATTGTCCAGCTCATGAAGCACACTGCCACAGCCCTCAATGCACTCACAATACCGCACACTCCAGAGTCCAATCAAACTCAAGACCCATCATCTGAACCTCCTAAACCATCACTGGATCCTCCCGCGCAAAAAGATGCTTTCCGTTCAGCGACGGATTCGTTTCTTACCGCATTACACGCTGTCGACGTCAAGATGAAGCGTCAAATATTTGCCCTCGAGGAGGCTAGCATCGTCAATCTGGCTCCCCCGCAGCGTCATGAAAACAACGGACCTATTATGGCATCTCAGAAGCCGAATGGAGTTGGAGCTGTGGGCAATATCGGTGCAGGCTGGCTCAACAGTCGTGGCACAAGAGTGGAGAGGGATATGGAGGCAGAGCTTTGGGACAAAGCCAAGGGCTTTTTGAAGAAGAACGAATCTTCTCAATGGAATTTGGCTCGTGTGTTGTCCTAGTAGATGCCATTTGGGTGGAAGAATACACCGCTCGGAATCTTGGGGACCTCAAGACGAATATGCACTTCGAACATACATAGCTGGCTGATGATCGTCTGAACTTGCGATCACGCAGCACACGATTCACTTGGCGAGTCGTATCGCACTTTAAAGAACTAGAAGGGAATGGTCAGAATTGGGTATTATAGAAGACTTATGCTGTCAAGACTGGATTTTGACTAGGGTTGATGACTACTGTACCTCTCATGTCTCTGTTCGTCTTCTTTTGGTATTCCAGCAACAGACTCTATTAGCACACTTCCAGAAAGCTTGACCCCCATGATGGATATAAGAACGAAACCTGAGAACTGTTCTATCAAGAAAATCGTGAACTAGCACATTCGTTTCGTACTTCATACTCTTTCCAGAAAGTGTACCTGTTTTGCCTAGGTAGCTATGTACTTAGACACCTCAAGACCCTATCCACCGTAAATTAGATTGACTGTACCTGCAGCGGGATACTTGAAGGAATTACCAGGGGCCTTCCTAAAAACAAGCTGGCAGCAGAAATCCCACAATCAACCCTATTATAATGGCCTCCCTTCATCACGATTCTAGTTAACATTTGGTGGGGCAATCCATTGAGTTGATAAAGATCTGAATGAATGACCCTTTCGCGAAATTGAGGAGAAAAGACGCGGGAAGAAGCACAGTATCTATCTAGGTAGACAGAACATACCCTGGCAAGAACACTGATATCAGCCATCGTCCGTTTCTTGTGGAAAACAACCTAGTATGCGTGCTCTTTATGTATAGTTCGACGCAAAATAAAATAAGCGATTCAGGCGCATAACCCAACCACCTATTGTGACACAACATCATTATAGGATGAAGTGATCGATATTTTAGCGAGTTTCAATAAGCCCAGCCCGAAATGTTTCAGAGCGACAGTCGCATGGTGTTGGCTTCGCCTGTCAGTTGCTGGGATGTGGATATCGTTTTCATGATTAGAGCCCAGAGTCGCGTCTTGTATTAGGACTTATGCCAAGGAGAGTGGACGGCAGATAGGCACATGCTGGCTGGGCCTTTGGCTGTTCTCAATTTGGGACAGCAATAACATCTCTTGACTCTTGGAGTGGCCAGTAAATATAGTTCAAGCCATAAAAGCCAAGGAAAGTCAAGCCAACTAGCAAATATTGCTGTGACTTGAGACTATCCAAGCCTGTAAATAGCATAGACTACTAATCCTTGTTATTTACAGCATGGCATTCTTGGATTCCTGAATGTCTTCCGGATATATCGGGACCCAAAAAAAACCGCACGTTGCTTCCATCCATTAGTGGACTATCCGTAGAAACCTCCGGAGCCCCCACAAGTCGTCCAAGGATTTAGCAGACCAGGATCAAGCCTCTTGGTGCAGACAACCAATCATTGTGGCTGTCAAGGTAATGCTAGAGCTGCCGAAAGCTCCGGAATGACGCTCTCAGTCGATGGGACCTGGGGCTTCATGTTTTATTGAGGACTAGAGGACCCAGAGGTAGAGCGACACAAGGAAACAACAAACCATGGGGTTTCCCGATTTCCGTCCACATCCTTTTTAAACTTCTTGACCTTCTTTCTTTCCGCCTTTGCTCTCCTTAGAGGAGGTTTTGTTTTATTCTACCGTCTCCAACACGCGCAGACATTTACTTGCTCTGCTGCTCAAAGTCGCCATTAACTCGCTTATCGACGCCAATCCATGTTTACTGCTGGCAATCGAACCATCAACGCCGCTAAATCATCGTGACGATCCCCCACTGACTCGGCCTCGATTGTTGCGACGGAAAAGACGGAACAACCATTTCAAATCGCTCCAAGTCTTTCGCCGGTATCGATTATAGTACATACACAAAGAAATTGAATACAACAATACCATGATGGGAACTTACAAAACGAAGGCCTTCGCGGCGCCTTCGCTATTCACAATCGCGATAATTGCGCTTCTCGCTCCAGTTACACAAGCCCACGAACACGACACAAGCAAAATTCCCGAAGGCGAAAGCGTTTCCCTAGAACCGCTGGTGCGTTTTAAAGCAGACAAGACTTGGAACATCATCTGATGAGCAGTAGGATACGATATTATGGATTCATATATTGATTCAAATGCTGGCTTACGGCGTTATTTTCCCCATTGGCATGGTTTTAGGTGTAAGTGATTGCTCGGCGCAGACTTCGCGCAGTACTGACAAGTCCCAGATGACCAAAAATCGATGGCATGTCCCGACCCAAGCTGTAGGCACGATCCTCGCTATTCTTGGCTTTTTCCTCGGCCACGCGCACAAGGGTCGCCAGTTCATTCCCAACCATGTCCATGGAAAGTTCGCACACATTCTTCAACTCACCCTCGCTGCGCAAGTCGTTCTTGGGCTATACCTCAAGGGTCATTGGGAGAAGGGCATCAATGGCAAGATCAGAAAGTTGATCCGCCCATTCCATTCCATCATTGGCAAGTTAATGCCAATAATGGCTTGGACACAAATGATCTTTGGCGGTATCACTGCCCTTGGCTTTTGTCAAGGAGATCATACCGGCCAGTGCGCTGCTCATTTCATCATGGGAGGCGCATTCATCGCCTACGGAATTCTTCTCACAATTCTTTTGGTTGTTGGTCAGCTTTGGATTCGCCAAAACGGTCGGTCTCAAGAGTTTTACGATAGCGCCACAATCGCTGCATGGGGTTGTATCAATACCTTTACCGAACACCGCTGGGGCACCGACTGGGTCAAGAATGACTGGCAGCATACTACAATGGGTGTTATCTGGTGGTCGGCTGGTCTGGTAGGTATCTGGCTCAGCAAGGATCGCGATGGAAATCCCAAGCGCAACTTCATTCCTGCCTTCGTTATTTTCATTACTGGATGGGGCATGTCCGCTCATCCTCAGGAGCTCATGGTCAGTGCTGCCACACACACCATGTTCGGATACACTCTTATGGGAGTTGGCATTACTCGAGTCATCGAGATTGCTTTTGTTCTGAGAGATGCGCACTCCATCTCAGAAGATGGTCGATCAGCCAACAGCTTCCAGTTCATCCCCTGCTTCGTAAGTTCTACCTTGTCTTTTGATGACTCCGACACTAACATTCGTAGCTCATGTATGCTGCTGGGTTCCTCTTTATGGGTGCCACAGAAGAGCAAATGATGCTCGTTGCCGGTTCTTCAATGGATCACATCTCGTACATCCTCATCACTTACTCGCTTGCATCGCTGATGTTTTTGTTTGTCAACATCCTCATTGGCCTATGGGATCGTCTTGCCCACCCCGTCTTGGACACCAAGGAGCTTGGTGCCAACCACTACGCCAATGGTTTGGCGGTTGAGAACGGCCAATTGCGAGATGCCCAGGAGTTCGAGTTGGATGGATTGATGAGCGACGAAGACGACGACCCCAGTCGACAAATGCTCAACTCCAGCAATGCGAGGAATTAATTGACCCACAACATAAAGCTATTGGCTTGAAGTGTGGGGGAGAGACTTGTATAATTCAACGATGGCGATTGTACTTATCATGAAGAATAAGTGTTATCAGGATGGCGTCATGCATGGTGTTTACAGGAGGCGACGATTCATGGTTGGACTCTTCTTTAAGATGGGACTTTGATGTTTTCTAGAGACATACATTACACTTAGGTATTCTGGACACAATTGGAAATGGCATACATATATAGGTACTTTGTAGATTCGGTTGAAACTTAGAGACCACATTGTGACATCTTAGCGATATTGGTCCTCTGTTTCCTTCTTTTGACACCTCATTTTTGTGAATGCAGGTACACGACGACAAAGATTCAAGTAAAGTCTTTGTGCCTGCCAAGAATTTGAAGAGGGTGTAGTGTTAAAAATCCTAAGTACCTTCCATGAGACAGCCATAGAATACTAGTGTGTTCTTTTCACATCTCAGAAGTACACCTTTAATAGTAAAAGACATGAATGTGACTTGAGAAGCATGATATTATATCTTCAACAGTGATCTGCCACGACAGTTCAGGGTATCTCTCTTATCTTATCTTTCCCAATGCATTTTAGAACATGCAAGATAGCCGCTCCCCACAGCGGGGCATAGCTTAGCGTAGTCCCTCACCGAGAGTTCACCGAGATTTTAGACCCCAGAGTAAAAAAAAAAGTTTAGAGCCAAGCCGGGCACTGATCGCAAACCTCCAACACTACAACCAAAAAACCACATCCCATCACAATGCCTTCAGTCGGCAACCCCAACGGCCCCTCCAAGAACCGTCTTGCGGCTCGCGCCTCAAAGGCCCGCAAGGACCGACGCAAGAAGTCCGAAGCTCCCAAGGACAAGGTCGCAAAGGCCGACACAACAAGAGGCGCGCGAAAGGGCCTTTTGCCCACAAGTGGTCCCAGGGCAAAGATGAGTGCTAAGAAGGCGCGCAAGGTCGAGAAGGCGATGGCGCATGCCTTGAAGAGAAAGATGGAGGCCGAGGGAGAGGCAGAGATGAAGGGTCAGTTTGGAAAGAATTGACATCTTCGGGCGATTAAGTGCTGATTTGTTACAGATGCCCCCGCTGTTGAGACCGAGGAGAAAACCGAGGAGGCTGAGATGGCTGACATCCAGTGAGGGATGCGTGATGGCGAAAAACAGATAGACAAAACGAACGAGCGGACGGACGGATTCACGACAAGCGCCAAAAGACGGAAGCTACCCAGCGATGCGATTCTTGAATAACCCGCCGATGATAGCGGCGAAGAGGGAATGTCGTGTCGAAAGCTATTCATGTGGTACAAGCACCTCAGCGAGCTAGTATCGAAGATTGCTAGGATTGAAGGTGCATTATATCAATGTACCACTCAACGTATAGAGTCGTAAAGACGCATATTGAGGGAACAACCTCCAGATATTCCCGAGAATAATGAACATGTTGATTTTTGATCTTGAACCGTTTGGATTGCAGGTGCTAGTCGTACATGGTGTTGATAGCATTGATCGGATGGCCGAATCTTCTTGTGAATGGAACTCTGGTGCTAGACGAAGGAGTATTCTGGGTCTTGATATATGCACCAGATGGTCCAGTCTGTTCTTGGGTTCATATATATATTCAAGCGGCATCTTGTGGCGGTGGTGCTACGACGGAGAGCCCTAGTGTTGTATATCCTCCGAATCGATAGGTACGTTAACTTAAGCTCGTCTCTTCGACTTTTTGGCCTTGTTTCTCGAGGTGGTCTTGCGCTTTGGTCTTTTAGGGGGCTTTTCAGGTGGTCCTGAAGAGTTAGCCACGGTGATGCATCTATAACTTTCGATCCACCTACCAGGGACAACGTTGTCTACCCATTCTAAGATTCTCTCTGTGGTCGTCGCTGGTCCAGTGTTGTCGTTGGCCCAGGAAGATAAACCAAGGCGGGAGCCAGCCGCGTAGAGCTGCTTCTTGAGGGCCTTCTCGCAGCCAAATATTTTCCCGATGATTGTTGCTATGGCCCACAGTGTTGAGACGAGAAATTTACGGAACCAAATCAAGATGCGCATGTCTGGCTTGGGTTTGAAGTGTCGACACATGCTGGCGTGTGCGGAACAAGGCGAGAACCAAGCGAGCTTGAAATCGAGGACTGGACAAGGTTTCAAGACATCGAGAAATCGAGAAACTTCATTCAACGCCGACAAAGACATAGTTTCCCTCAATTTTGGGTTTCAATGAGAGCTTTAATAAGCCTCCTGTCATCTACTTCGTGTATATTGTCAACATTTCTTTTATGAAAGCGTTTTGATCTGTGATCTTATGGCCCCGTATGTCACTGTGAGCTGCCAATATTGACCAAAAACGTTTAAGCCATTTAGTAATGTCGAGTAAATACCATAAAATCTGATCTACTCACCTATATAGCTTCCAATTAGGTTGTTTGTTCAAATGTGGTCAAGTTGTTGAGCAGAGTTGGTTCGTCCTGGCACCGTTTATATATGTTTAAAAGGGGCCTGTAGATTCCTTCGGAAGGTTCTAGCCTGAAGCTTTATGTGCGAATATTAGTTGAAGAGGTGTCTTCACAAAGAGCGGCAGGATGACTATCAAAGCTGCCTGGTTACCATGCTAGCCTGACAAAGGGGGACAAACTGGCACTGAGAAACATTCTTGCTAAAACAGGATCTGTTGGATATTAGAATACTGGTTGAAATAGAACGTTTGGACAGAGTACCATCCGATATGTGTCGGATAAATCTGTCACAGGGCCATTTGAAAGAGCAGTGATTCACTTCTCTTCAAAACCTTCCCGCACAACTTCTCTCTACTTCAAACCAACAACTCAGCCGGCTACCTTTTTTCATCTGATATCTTTTATCATCAATCATCTTTCAACCTTTATTGCTCTTGGAATTCTCAAAATGGTAACTGAATACCCTACTCCAAACGAAATGCATCGCGCCGACAGTACGAATGTGCCAGGGCCTTCCGACACCCGCTCTGGTATTCAAGACATTATCGCGATTGACTCCGATAGCGATGAATCTGACATTTCTTCGTGTATTCCTTCGTCCAATACTCTTGGTAAGCCAGCAAATCGATCTACCTTATCTTAATCGCATGCCTGACATGAATAAATAGATGGAAGCGACCTTGCGACCAGGGTCAAAGAGTTCAGCGAAAGATGTCTCAATAGTCTCCCTCTCAACTTCATGACCACTGATTTCAAGGAGTACATCTTCTACAACTCGAACCAGCGCTTAGAACAAGCTAAAGAGAGCGATGTCGATCTCGATGACATTGCCATCGGCGACGATTGTCTCCCGACTTGGTCCGGACGCACTTGGGATCCTGATGTAGAATCCCTGCACGACATCATCCAGTCTCGTCTCGCCACACAAGATGAAGCTCAACGAGCAGGGAATTTGGTGCGCGAGGATATAATCTGGAAGACAGGAGTGAAACTGTATGAAGCAAGCATTCAGGGTATCCCACTGGAGGAAATTTACATCGGCTTGAATCTGTTGCCTGTCTAGGGTGCAGCAGCAGAGGATGCAATCCGATATCTGCATCACGACGACGAAAACGACCAGCACGCCCTAGATGACAACGAAGACTGTACCTCACCTGTCTATGATCATGAGACTGAGCAGGCACACAACACTGCAGTGGTAGCGCTGTCCCAATGCACGACCCTCGTGTCTTCCGATCCTTCTTCCTTGACTCCAACCTTTTCCTGCTTCTCCGACTTTGACAGCGACAGCAACAGAAATAGCAACTGTGACAGCGACAGCGACAGCGAGTCCGACCCCGATGTTGGCCCTGAAGATATCGAAGACTTTGACGACACATTCCCAGGCGACAACATGTTCGATCCCGAACCGCACTACACCGATCTAGATGAGGAAGCGCTCGATATCTTCCACGACGCCCGTGTCGTGGGTGTCCCATCTCGATATGCCAATGTTGATCTCCAGATCTACGAGGCCTCCGATGAAGACGACGTCAACGACCTACCAGAAATGGAACTTTGCATAGACGGAGAGCTCTATGGGGCGCTTTTCAACACTGACGAGTTAGTTGCCGTCGAGATTGAAGGGAGTCGGATCATCTGCACGGGGGAACTTTTCCAGGAAGGAGAGGTAATTATCGTGGATGACCTGGAAGATTACGATGTCGGTTCTGGTCCTCACGAAGATGAAGACGGTTGGGATCCTGAGTTTTCTGAAGAGAACGCCGGAAGTTCGATGTTTCGGCAGCGAGTTGGCACTGGAGATGAAGCCAGTAATACTCTACTTTCCAAGCCTAGGGAAGTCCCTCGTGGAGAACGACTTACTCATCAAGCAAAACCCGAAGATCTTTTCCGAGAGACTGAAGATGGATTCATGTGGTGATTTTAAGGGCATTTGCGATACTCTGGGATGTTCCATTTCATGTATCTAGACTCTGTCGCAGCTACTATCTACAAGCAAGTGCTGATCAACATAACCTTGATCCTTTCATCCAGTAGTAAGTAATAATATCTTACAAATCTCCGCTATTGTCTTTTATAACTTGAGCTGATCCCACATATCATCAGATTCATCCACTTCCATAGGAGCATCAAGATGAAACTCCTCACGCGCATACTGAGCCAAAGTATCCATCTGTCTAGATGAAGCAGGGGAAGACAGGGATGAAGAGGAGTTGGACACTTGAGCAGCAGGTGGAGGAAATAAACCTGTGGCAGGTAATCGAGGGACACGCGGGCTGTTGGATCCAAACACTTCTCCTTCCAGCTCCGCAACACGCTCCTTCAACTTCTGGTTTTCCTTCTCCAACTCCACAATACGCTTCTCGATGCTAGAGTTGACACCAGAAGAGCGTCGAATTCGAATCTTTGCCGGGGTACGACTGGCAGGACTATTCTCAGAAGTACCAGCTGGGCGTCGCACGAGGGTGATACCTCGACCGGCAGAGGGGCTTCCGGGGGTCACAGGGGCTGTCGAACCAGCCATCTCGATAGGTGTGAGGAGAGAGTTGATTGAAGAACGCTTGACACGGCGTGGAGTGGCGGAGACTTGACCGGCCTTTATGTGCGTAGCGCATTGGGCATGCTGGCGGGCGTGGCCAAGGTGGGCAAAAGGTTTGCCATATCGCCTGCAAGTAGGCTTTGTACAAACCCAGGCGGCCTTTTCCTCCGAGTACGCTACGCCATCGAGCTCCTCTTCGGACTCACCTTGAGAGCTCTCCTCCTCAGCCATGGCGTGGATCTCACTCGAGAAGTGACGCTTCGCATTGTGCAGAAAGCGATATGTAGTCCCACGTTTTGTGCAACCCGGTTTGATGCAGAGCCAACCACTGTCTTTGGAGAATTCCATCCCGTCCAGCTCCTCATGGGCATCATCGGATGAGCTGACCTCATCCGCCGCATTGAGATGCGCAGCCGAATTGAAGTGCATCCTGACATTGGCTATGTTGCTCATGATCTTCTGGTAGCCCTTGCATCCTTGTTTGATACACTTCCAGAGGCCTTCATCTTCGGTGACTTGCATGCCGTGGACTTCGCTCATCTTCCAAATCTCGTCGCCAGACTCTTCGGTGTCCGTGGAGACTAGGTCTTCCTCAGTCAGGGCATGACCAAAAGATCTGCTGTGCTGTTTCATGGCCGTGAACGAGTCAAACTTCATACCGAACCTGGGGCACTTGTCATTGTTACACATGCCCCTTCGACCACCGACGTAGAAGGCCATTCCAGGCAAGGGTTCGTTGTCGCTGGTGTACTCGAAACTCTCTTCTTGGAACTTGATATCCCACCCGTCTCGGTGGTCCTCCTCCTGGAGGTGACGATAAAAGACTCTGGCATTTTTGAATGTCTTTCCGAACAATAAACAGTCGGACCAGTTGCATCGTAGGGTACGGATGGCTTCTTGCTCAGCCTCAACCTCGTCCGCGGGAGTGTTGGTCAAAAGAATCTGGTTCAGTCTGCTTGCGATTTGATGGGCTCCGGTGTCTTCGTGGCGAGTGAACTCGCTCTTGCACTTGTAATCAGTGCCGTAGTGATAACAGCAGGGCTCGTTGCAGATGTTTGCGCCGGAGGGGGTAGGACCAAAGATATCGTCCTCAGTATCTTGAGCACCAGAGTTAGACGAAGGTGAAAAAGCTGACTCAGTATTCTTAGCCTCGTCGCTTCCTCCACTGCATCGGTGTCCTGACGAGTCTCGAAGATGCTCGAGATAGAGGGCACTGGTAGCAAACTTCTCCCCGAATCTTTCACACTCGTCACTGCGACATTCCCACTCGACTTGATGGCCGCTTGCCCGTCCGTGTCTGTCGAGTGCAGGCGCGGCTGCGAATCTGTGACCGCATTCGCCGCAGATATAAGGACCCTTGTGCCAGTTGTACTCGTGCTTCTAGCACTCATCGGCGGTGGCGAACACGAAGCCGTCGCAGCCTATATAGGGGCAAGTGAGGATCTTGTTCTCAGGGGAGTTTGGGCAGTCTAACGAGGTGTAGCCCTCGGGTGGATCGTATGCATCCTCCGTAGGCTCCATGATGGGTGAAGCGAGGACGAAATAGCAATGTTTTGACCCGACTTTGCACGTTTTGGGTTGACTTCGGAGCCTGTATTCGATCAGTATGTGCCCAAGGCGAGCCTTTTGTAAGTGTATACCTTTCCGTAAGGCTTTGGAAGAAAAGCAGTAGTTCTTGTTCAAAAAGACGTTATAGCGAGACTCACTCAGCTTAAATAGACGAAAGGCTGACAAGATGAGGCTGAAGTTGGACAACTCACGATGTCTGCTCCTCAAGTTTGAGAATTGAGAATGCAAAAGAGGGGTAAACGCCAAAATAAAAACAGATGTCGAGCCAAACTTGAGCAAACAAGCATAAAGCCAAACAAGAGACGAGATGCTGAAGTGTTTGAGTGAGTTGGATGCTGAAGTGTAAACGCTGTAGCAGAATCTCTGAGGAAGTTCGTTTACATACAAGATGCGCTGCGTTGCCGGGTAACTGGATCTTTATCACTGTCACTGTAAATGACAGTGATTCACCCACTAGAAGATAAGCAGCAGCCTGGAACACAGAAGAGCTGCGCCTATCGATATATTCTAGACCGGTTGGTAGCATGTCTAATTCTACCATAAATGTTGTTTATTGCTAACTTGGCTTCAACTTTGGTACCTCACGATGGGTGAGTGTTGTCATCAGGAAGTTGCTATTACTTAAGATTGTAATTACAACCTGAAGGTGTTAAAAAGTCCAATCTGTAGTAAATGTGTACAATTATGCACTTGAAGAGATAAAGCTGATGTAAAGGAGGTCAACAATAAGGCTTCTGCTCAAGTGTCACTGCTAGGTAGACAACATGGGTCTGTCTTGCACTACCGACACTCATCAAATAAAGTCACCAATCCGGTATGGTGTAGTGGCTAACATTTCGCGCTCTCAAAACCTGAGAGATCAGTTCCGCGGAGCCCAGGGTTCGATTCCCTGTACCGGAGTTCTTTTTTAGCAGTCTGCGTCGCACGTCTGCATCTCTCTCTTTATGTAGGTTGACTACGATGGACTTTTTGTTGAGCGCATTGATGTCGAGATTCTTACCTTTTGTTTGATAAGATAACTAATTAATATAGTTTTGGAACCAGTGAACTTTTCAGTGGGCTCACCATATGTCCACCACTGTGCAACAGCACTTCATCTAGCTTCATTGAGACGTCTCTTATGAGAGGACATTTAGTCATATCTTAACACAAAAGAGCGGTTAGATCTGGGACATGTAGATGATAAGAAATACGCGTCACTAATCCTGTCTCCCTAACACAAATCTTCCATATAATATACCCCTTAACCGCCATGCTTCCTTCTCAAATGCCGAGTTAAATGATCACGCCTTGCAAAGTCTTGACCACAATGCCTGCATACCGGTCTGGACATACTAACTCCCATCTTGGCAGCTTCATCTGGGTGATGAGTGCAGTAATGTCTTTCCAGATCACGCCTCCACTGATGACCCTTTTGACAGATGTGACATTTCTCTGGCTTGTTCTCTTTTCGCTTCTGTCTTCTGTGATGTTTGTCAGAACAGTCACTTTGGAAACACAGGGATTATTGTAACTAACTTTAAATCACACGGCCGTGTGCCAGGCTTCATCTTTGTCCTTCTACTTGGAGTGTTTGGTACGCCGGCTGGTCGTTCAGGAGCATTCTGTGTTTGTGGCACCTCATGCATTCGTGAGCGCAGCATGCCTGGTGAGACCTGAGTTATTGATGTTGGCGAGGATGTTTGAGCCTCGACGCATTCAGATGGCTCCCCGTTGTTTGGACTGGCCAATGTTGTGATGGAAGGGTTTGTAGTCAGTAGTGGCTGCATCGTAAGAAAATTCCAGCTTGTAAGTGATATGTCGGTCAAGTAGTTCTCATGAACAAATGTCCTGTCGAGATCGAAAGTGCTTGGATCTATAGGGAATGTACACTTGTTAAATGCGTCTTGATCTGTGCCCAGGTATACGTCGGCAAACAATGCGTCATACGCAGGGCTCAGCGAGAAGTCGTTCCATGAAGCGCTTGAAAGGTCGATGTCATGACCGAACATAACATTCGATAAGAAGAGATCGTAGCTCTCTTGACACTCCATCTCGGGTGACCCTGTCTTATATGGCTAGATATATAGTGGTTATCAGCAGAAAGAATTGTATGATATGGTATTGAATCCAGTGACACTCTTGCAGCACCACTGGGGACAAGCTCATCCTTCCGCCCATAGTATCTGACAGCGACAATATGGCCAAAAGATTGAGCCTGCCCCCAGTGGTGCTGATAAAACAGTGAAACAGGATTGAAAAGTGGAAAGAAAATAGAACAGGTGTGAGAGAGGAAGAATGAATACTTATACTGATAGACAAGCCATATCTGCAATGTTCATCACATCCAGTTCTATTGGTGGGTTTGGAGGCCTATGCAGCTGCGTCTGAGGGGTCGTGTCATATGATGGTAGGCCTCCCAGAATGAAGCAGAAGCTCTTCTCTCTCTCGAATCAGTATTCAAAATAGCCAAATGATCTGATATGGCAAATAAAATAATACAGTAGTGTCTATTCTTGTATCTTTAAACTAGCCACGGAAGAAGTGGTTGACATAAGCCGACCTTTTGATTTGGATGTATGACTATCATCCAGATATGTGCTTTGACGTATTGTAAATGAAGAGTAGTCCCTAAATTTATCCTCACCGACCCCAAGTTCATATTTCCAAGAGCTAGCCTGAGAACATTCAACCAGAAATTTGAGATCATTCCATTTACTCCCTGATTTAGATCAATTCCGTGATTTGTGACCGTTTATTTCGTCTTGTTGCACTTCAAAGGACCTCCTAGGGTTGTAGTTATACTCAGTCGGCGCTTTCAAACGTAATCTCGTAATATATTCTCATAATGTGCATGAGAATCCTTAACGTCGAAGAACGGTGGAGATTCCATCCCGAAGCCTTCAGTGTGCCATTCGTCAGAAAAGTCAAACTGTGTATCGAGCCTCACGCTTAGCTTGTCAAACGGCAGAAGGTGCAATAGAAGGCCGGGGGCTTGAGATGAATTAGCTAGACGCGTAAACCTGGAGAGGGTGAAATTACTGACCAACCATAGGAGCGTCGCAGTCGTCCCAGTCGTCTTCCTCACAGTCGGACCCAATGATCTCGATAGCCTCGGAATCGTCATCTTCAGCGACTCTCCACGCGTTCTCACGGTCAAGCAGAAAGCTTCCACCGTCACGCCCGCCATATCTGCTTCAACACCTCCCATGATGGCATTGCCATTTGAGTTCATAGTGCCTGCGTCAATAATGTAGTTTGCATGGTACATATAGATGTTGTGAAGGACCATTTCAGAGGGCGCTCTACCGCCAGGCGTAGTGCGGTAGACAACACGACCACAGTGATATATTAAGAGCCCGAATCGACCGAAGGAATAGAAAGCGACGAGAATGAACACAGTTTGTATAGCCGCGGTAGATTGTTGGAGCATTGGGCGCGGGCGAAGATTTGTCTTCGTCGTTGCTAGCTCTTTGTTGGAGAGAAGAAATCTGGGAACAACTGCTCCAGCCTCTATGCGACAGGTATAGATCAAGTACCTCTTTCTGTCATCCAAGGCAATGAATACGTTAGACGCCTGACGTGGCAAGTTGTTGGACTCTCTAGGCAAGAGTATTTTATTTTCGTATGGTTTGTGCTTGATGTCATTGTTGTGTTTCACAATCTGGTGCTGCTCAGCAATTCTGAGCTGCGGAATAGTACCTTTCGGGCTCACAAAGTAAGAGATGCCACTCCCTATACTTGTTCAAGTTCTTTACCTCCTGTTTCGGTCTTTATCCATTCGCTGCATAGCAATAAAGACAGGGAAATCTAGCTTCTAAAGCGAGCCTAGGCGCTCTATGACCATCTGGGAAATATCGCCCTAGTCACCAACCTTATGGATGGCTGAAGGATTCGACATTTGGGCCTACAGCTAAGTCCCTGCCGCCAGGGCGTGCAGCGTCGGGCTGTATGATCTTGCGGAAGATGAGAAAGACGAGTTCCTTGGAGGCAGGCGCGTGGTGGGAAATGTGGTTGACCCTTTTGCAGAGAAAAGACCCACGAACGCTGCTGTAGTAGGTAATATCCCAGAAATGGTCGCTGAGCTCTCTGTCTGCGATCTGCACTTGACTTTTGTTACACTGCACTGAGCTAAAGACGAGGGTATCCGATAACGGCGTGTGGCAGCCATCTGACCCTCTGACGAAATCCTCCTACTCCCTTACGCTTAGCTCGCTGTAGGATGGACCCTGGCTGCTGAGGAGGAGCTGGATGATAATCCTGCCAGACTGGCGCGCACGGGCGACGTTTTGTGGCTGGGTAAGAGTCTTGACAGACGCAGGCGTGTTGGTGATGAGGAGAGATTGACCATGGCTGACTATGCTTGGCTTGCGAAAACGTTGGTTCACTTGAAAAGAGTAGGAAGGTTCTTTCATTCAAGGCTCGAAGGAATGACTTCGACGAGCTCGTAGTCGTATGTCCAACTGATCAATCCACCGAAGAGTCGCGAAACGGGAAACATTGTTTCTGAACGAGCTGCTATCCCTTTGTGCTCAAGGCCATTCAATCGAAAGTGCCGAATCAGTAGATACCAAGTCCATGCGTAGTGACCCAGCTAGTTCCTTTGCAGTGGTATGGTTGTGACTGCTCAGGTCATCGAGCGCAGACACTTTGGCAGGAAGCTTTATCAATGTGCGCATGATTCCATCTTCAGTGGAGAAGTATGTGAGGCCGAACGTCTGATAAGCTCCTGGCTCTGAGAGAGCTTCATGGGTGAGTCGACAGAGATCCCTACTGAGAATTATTAATGATATTGCCTAATATTGAAGAGACAAACTTACATCTCGCTCCATACAATAGATCTGGAGGGATCCCTAAGACTTTTCGCCTGCTAATGGGCGAGTCTCAATAAAGATCCATCGGCAATACCGAGTTCATCCATCAGGCTCATGTCGAGAAGAGACGTATGTGACAGGCTGGCTGAGTCGATATCGACAGAAACACAATCTTGGTGGAAGTGAGAGATGATAAAGAGTGGTGAAAGTACTACCGACGGCGCACAGAGGTAATAGGCGTCTGAGTAGACGGTTTGAGTGTTCATCTGCCTCGGCTCCAGACAGATGATATCAAGCGTTTGTGTAGTCGTGGACAATGTGAGGTGGCTTGCGTATCGCACCGGCGGAACTGCTCCATCGGAAGGACCGTGCCTTCTCCTTTCGACTTGGATTGATGTCGGTCGGCATCATTTAAGTCGTCGACATTCATAATAAGTTCAGGGTCAGACACCACAATGGGACTCATCGGTGGAACCCATTAGATGCGACACGACGGTGAGGAAAACGCCAATATGGCTAGAGTAGTCCGCATTTGTCTTGAAACATTGGTATTTACAAACCAAGACATGAGAAGGGCCGAATGATGCCGTAAACTCATAAGGGGTTGACAAAAAAGACAATCGGTTTTGTCCTATAACGCCTTCCTCTGTGTCTCCCGCGATGTCGGTAGGTTCGGCGGCTGCAGTGATTGTGTAGTCTCCGTCTACCAACTAGGTAATTAGGGAAGGGATTGGGTGTTATATCCAGACTGTTCAGTCGTAGCACCGACTCGCATTCGTATGTTGGACAGCACCCTTCGTCCTTCCCGCCATTGTTAGGTTTGGGTGCCATTTATGTACTAACAGGATTCCTTTAACCTATTAGCTATATTTGAAGGATATGGTTATGCAGAAAGGTCGATTCGCAGGTGAGTGAAAGTAGCGTCCAGGCCTGGTATCTGAAATGGTGCCAATCTCGTTACCCTCTGACTTGTAATCGCCTCTCCCTTAAGCGACCCTTGAAGATCCTTTTCATACGCGCTGTATCGAGATCGATTTCGAGAATGACATTGGTCTGTCACCATAGACCCTCAGATCGAACTTGGACCAGCCTTGGGCCCACGCAGGTATATCCCCTAGTAACCAGACTGACGTTCTTGTCTCTTTGGCTCTCTGTTTAAGTCAGTCGGTCACTGAACATTGCCAAAGAGAAGCAATACATATGACTTACCATACCACTCGATTCTCCTCTTCTATCCAGTCTACCATGACCTTTAGGTCATCATATCTTCCATCACAAGGTTAGGAAGCGTGTTGCATAGGTGAATATATTGTGATTTCACCCCTGGTATATTCGAGAAGCCCAGTGATTTTACGACAATGAACAGTATTAATTGCCATATTCTTCAGATCAGCTGGCATTATGGCCAAGCTTCGTGATACGATACTCGCATACGATATGTGCCTAATACAGTTAGTATAATGTAGGACGAAAGATCACAAGTGATAACCTCATCCGGTCCATGACAAATAACTCGTCAAACTAATGATGATGTTACCGGTAAAAAGTGCTCACCTATGGTCCAGAGAATAGAATTTTAAAGACTGAACTCCTTTTGTCTCCATATCGACAATTTGCGATTTGTCAAGAATGCTTTGTAGCTGAATTATCATCACCGCAAGGAACTGATAATTCTCCCTGATTGTTGTAGTATAGTACTGAAGAACTCTATTCGAAGGGCGTGTATGTGTAGACTTCCGAAGGTAAGCAGAGATCTCCTCTTGCCATTCTGAGATTTCAGTGCCGCATTCAGAGTGAGGCTTGATGATTCTGAGTCCTTTGATATCCAGAGCGTGGATGGTGCTGGATATATTAGCTACACAATCGTGCTTCCAGCCAATATACATTATATTGGATATGTCAAATAGTAATTATGTAAGGACTCACTGAAGGGTTTAACTCCGTATCTCTGGCCTTAATCGTCCAAAGGCAGACTTTAAGGTTCGATCGTTGTTGACCTTCATGCCATGCTTTACGAGAAGGACACTGGTTGCTGAATGTATGCTGGCTCAAGACCGTTTCTGGGGACCAGTTTCAACGACAGGCCCCAGTAACACTAGCCCGATCAGCCTTGCAAAGAGCACTATTCGTGGGGACTTACTGAGTCATCTTCGATTCGGTGCACCGAGAAGGTAGGATAAGAGCCTTCACCACAAGATGAATGAAGTGCATAAACGTGAAGATCCAAGATTCAAACGGGGAGAAACAGTGAGTTTAAATTTTTATCATTTCCTTCTAATCTGTTTAGTTAATAGAATACCAATTGATTCTACAGATTCCGTCAATGAGTCTATCACAGACCTCAACTGATCATTGTGTGGCTGGAGAAGCATGGTGCCGACGGAACGCTGCAGCAAGCAGAGGAATCCAAAGGCACAATGGACGTAGCGTGGCATTTTTTGCGCATGCTCCCGTCTGAGATCTGTACAGTATCCGTTTGTCTTTGGCAGACGAGAATTGTTACCTCTTTACCGGCCTTTGGGCGCGGCATAATGCATCGTCGCCAGGACCACTTCCAGTTCTTCACCGTCATCATCAATAGACAATACGACTATTGACCTCATGCATTAGGGGAGTATTATT
Source organism: Fusarium armeniacum (assembly GCA_013618295.1). Taxonomy (NCBI): domain Eukaryota; kingdom Fungi; phylum Ascomycota; class Sordariomycetes; order Hypocreales; family Nectriaceae; genus Fusarium; species Fusarium armeniacum. Next base: position 81,646 of record JABFER010000016.1, on the reverse strand, counting down.
ATGAATGACTTCACATAGACCTCTCGCTTGCCAGAATTGACCACAGAGACCCGCGATGCCTCAGTGTTTTGTTGTCCTTGCATCGACCCAAACTCAAAGGATAAACAACATCCACGAGACATACAAAACAATCCACATCATCACAATAAACTGCCTCCCCACGATATCAGACCCGTTTCATATACCGCAACTGACGTGTCTAATCAGATAGGTGTCTCCTCTTGCCACCTCACCAAACCTCCACTGACAGTCCAGACAGCAATCCCGAGCAAATCGGTTAGACACTGTCCCCGTGATACCCCAGATTCGTGCTTCCGATGATCTAGGCAATAGTCCTTCCATTACACGTCTACACCGCGGCTCACCGTCCCAAACGAGATACCCTCCCGTGAAGCGGAGGCGAAAAAGCAGAGTCCCGTATTTGAATGACACTTTGCGTTTCCGAGTGATTACACGTACGAGCAAATGCCCGGCATGTACACATGTACAATGAAATCAGAATGGACGTGTGCTTGTATCTCGGTAAGGCATGTGCTACGTAGGTACACAGGTGACTACAGATGAGTGGTGTATAGATGCGGGCTTTGGTTACTTTCACGATACCAACGTTAGCCGAGTCAAATTTATGGGCATGGCCTATCACATCATATTCCGTTCAATCCGGGGCAACTTTACAGCTCGGTCGGTCAGTGTCCGTTAAAGGATTCACGGCGCAGAAGGTTTGGTGTCAGCTTATGCTTGTATGCGGTCAAGGTCGCCACCAAGACATCGTGCTGAGACAGAGCTGGACTGAATAGCATCAATATAGCAAAGGTTCATCATAGCACAAATCAGTAAAAGATTACGAACCAAGTCACAATTAAACAGTAAAAGTAAAGTGCGAGGCGAATTAGCTTTCATTTCTAATCAAGCCAGGCCATGTTAAAGGCCTGCCTCCTATCTCTATCTGATATTGATATAAATCTCGTCATCCGAGTAGATAAGAAACCCGAGCGAGTGTGGTATCCCCAACGCCAATGATGATATGGAAAATAGAAAACTGGAAAAACAGATAGAGCCGCCCAAAGATCCTTACCGATGCCATGATTGCTGCGCTCCCTACAGCGTACAATGAGTGGCTCTGGGGTCACAAGGACACAGAGTGACAAAGCCAAGAAAACACGTCTATCATGCAAACTTGTCTCTCCACAGCGATCCAAGGCCCTTCCAGATGCCAGAGAGCTAAACTCATCAAATGGTGGTGTAAAAACAAGCTACCACTACCCCTTCGCGCCAATCATCCCGCATCCCGATCGCCTGTCTGCGATCGAGGTAAATTTCGTATTTCGTAAGACATGTTTCGTGTCGTAAAGTGTGAAAGCAAGTTAAATGACAGAAATATCAATGCCGAGGCTAAGACGTAAAAGGAAACCCAGGTGCTGAATACACGCGTTCAAACGCCGTCCAATGATGTCGCAAGACAATGTATGTGAAGGCTAGCTTGGCTGTCTAGGCAGCATATGCTTCGCGGTATGAAGGGTACTGGCTGAACTGCACGTCGCTGTAATTTGAGGTCTTGACCTTGGAGTACTGAACGCCTCCGTAGCCACTAGAGTAGGTAGTGTCGCGAGCAGGCATGGAAGGTCGCTCACTGGCGCGAGCACCAGTGTGATCAGCGTAGTATCCGTAAGCATCGGTGGGCTCAGCAGAGCGCGAATATGAGTTCTGGAGGGTTGTGCGGCCACCATCGACTCGGTATTGCATCACATGTTCGCCACGCGTTTCAGGACCATGCTTCTTGCTGCGATGAGCCTTACGCTCTCGTCGCTGACGCTCGTACTCATCCTCTGAATCACTCTCAGGGATTTGGGCCTGATGCCTAGTACGGCCTCGACCGCGGGGGTCCAACTCGGGGTAGGCGCCACTGAAAGTTTGAGCTCTGGCGATGCCTGGCGCGTAGCGACTGCTGTGGCCACCCTCAACGGGCATGGTAGATGTCCGGGGAAGGTCGCGGCGGGGGGGAGAGCTCGTAGGGACGCCAGTTGCTGTAGCTGACTTGTGCATGTGAGGGCGAGCGGTGGGAGGAGTAGCCTCGATGGGGTCATCAACAACCTCAGGCTTGCTGTAAAGCTTCTCGCCAGCTGAGTTGCGTCTAGGCTTGGCGGATGATCGGCGAGCGTCGTCGTCTTCGGCAGGGGCGGCGAAGGGAGAGCCCACAGGAGGTGGAGTGGGCGCAGGAGGCTGCACATGTCGAGCAAAAGACGATGGAACCTTGTTTCGAGAGGCCTGGATGTAGTTCATGGCAGCATCGGCCTTGCTCATGTATTCAGCGGAATACTGAACAGGAATGGGAGGTGGAGGCATCGAATTGGTAGCGGGAGGAACAACCTCCTCACGGTGCGTTGATCGATCTCGCTCGCGTCTCTCGTCGTGCTTTTTGCTTGACTTCTTCTTGTCGGACTTTGAGACGGGCTCAGCATCAAAGGTCTCGATGTAAGGTTTCGTCTTCTTGCTCTCCGTTTCCCGCTTGCGGGACTTGTCGCGAGTCTTCTTCTCGGCGCGTCGTGCCTCTTTGGCTGCCTCCTTGGCTTCCTTCTCGGCACGTCGAATGGCTTCGTCTGCTTTTCTTCTTCGTGCACGCTCAAGCTCCTTCTCCTTCTCCCGCTCACGCAACTCTCGTGCGTACTCCTTCTCCCGTTCTCGCTCCTCTCTTTCCCTCTCTTCACGTCTTGAAGTCTTATCCTGGTAGGACTTTTCTCTCCTCACAGTTCGTACTCCCTCGAAAATATCAGCAGCGCGAGGATGGTCATCCTCGTAAGAACGCGAATATGAAGAGTATCCCCTGGGGCCAGGTGAAGGCTGTCGGGGAGACTTATAACTGCGCTCGGGCGTGTGGATTTCATATTTATATGCGGTTGATGTAGGTGTAGGTCGACTTGACGAGGGGCTTGCGGCTGCTGCTGCGGCTGTCTGACGACTTGATGCACTTGCAGCCGTCTTGGCTCGCATTTGCTCTCGCAATTCCGCGAGCCTGGCCTGGTCGTCGTAGCGTTTCCGCTCCTTCTCGTCGGCCAATAGTTCATAGGCGGTTTGAACCCGCTGGAACTCGTCCTGCTTCTGAGCCTTTAATGTTGGGTCCTGAACTTTGTCGGGATGGCACTTGAGGACGAGCTTTCGGTGCGCAGATCGGATTTCGGCTAACTGGGCATCCTTGGCGACACCCAGGATTTTATAAGGATCAGGTTGTGTAGACATATTGGGTGGTTGATTGTTCGACTACCGATTAAGGTGTCGAGTATATAGAATAGATAAATGTTGCTCGTTGAGGATATCTATTGCATCGATCCGAAGGTCGTCGGAAGGGCGAGGCTTTAGTGAGTTGTGGTGAGGCTGTATCCTACAAGCAAGGCAGGGCTGGGAAGGTGTTTGTATGTATATTAAAAACCAAGTTGGGTATGACTTGATGTTGTTGCTGAGTGGTCTGGGCTTTTGGGGGGCGGTGTCTTGTGAGTCTCGTCGCCAGAGCAAGGTGAGGTGAGTGGGTGCTCGGATTTGCAGGGTACCGTAGAACCAGGCAGAAATTTGTACTTGCAAGTAAATGCAATGCAATGCCGGATCAAACGAAAGACCGGGGGTGGGCAGGCGAGAGTCTTGACAAAGTGAGCAGCCGGCTGCTGAACACGAGACGACAAGACACAACAGAGAATAAGATGTAAAAAGAAGTTTGGTGGTGTTGATTTGGTTGTTCGCGTCCACGGGGAACAGAGGAACAATGCGGGAGAAGGGGACGAGACAGCGGTCGTTGGGGTATTGAAGAACAAGAGCAGATGAGGTCACGGGCGAGAGCGTGGTAGTAGACAAGGGGGACTGATTCGCCGGTACAAGGGTCGATAAAGAGGACAGGCTAGAGTCGACGATCAGACGCCAGGAAGGGGGTCCACGACTCTTCTGGAGGGTCACCTTTGGGCTTTGGGGGTGTCGGTCCACCTGTATGTACCTTGGACCGTCTCGTCTGGTGGTTAGTGGTGCGTGGTTCTGGTGCGTGGTGCGTGGGTGCTGGAGCTGCCCGATGCTAGTGGTCGTTGTTGGTCCAGAAGGTGGTCCACTGGAGGGGTGTTGTATGTACCTGTGAGGTAGTCCAAGTCCCTCTTTGCTATGGAGCTGGTCCCGTCTGGTCTGGTCTGGCCGTGGTGGAGTTTTTTTTTTTCTTCTTGAGTCGTGACTTATTCAAGTTGGTTATGACCTCGAAAGAGTCACGTATTTACCGATGAATTCCGTTGGTCGTCTCTTAATTCTTGATTTTCTAGAATGAATCGAGTAGCTGGGAGCTACTGATCAGATTGAATGGTTTGACTCGTAAGGCGTGTGGTTGAAACGAGGTGGCTGGGCCTACAAAGTACTGTATCCGTTATGTACCTCTTGTCTACCTCTTCAGTGATGTGCCAAGGCTCTATCGGCCTGAGGCCTCGACAGGTTAAATAGCGTCAAAGTACGTACTCTCGGGTGGAGCGAGATTTATCAAAACGCAAGAGCAGATCAGACTCAATTGGATGAGGGGATTCCGGTTCCTTTCTGCAAAGGGCAAAGAATCAGGAACGTGGCGAGTTGAGTTTAATTTAATTCAGTTTCAATGTCAAAAAAAAAGTCTTTCTTTACCTTGTTTATCAGCCTCCTTTCTATTAGTCGTGTTTCCGTCTCGTGTTTCTTGTCTTGGTCGTCGGCGGCGGCGGCGATTATTCATGAGCTGACTAGTACCTCGGATTGGACTGACACGCCGTAACGATATGCTTGGTAAAAAAAGGATCGGTGGTTTTTTTCCTCAGTATCCGTACCTATCGAGCGAATAGTGTCACAGCGAATGGAGAATCCTGGTTGAAGAGACAGCAACTAATGGAAGGGCGTCGAAGGCTTTGATTGAGCCCAGCCAAGGACAGAGCTGCTGTAGCCCGCACTTATACCAGGTTAGTGAATGGTCCCTGCTGTCCTTCACTGAAATGGCTCGCGAATATGTGTGTCCGCGGGCTTGATTCACCATTGCGGAAGTGGGTTTGTGGCGCGGTTTGCTTGTGGTACGCGGATCTTACGAGTCGAGACACGTGGAGGTACATTCCTCACGGTGGCGAGATTCACCGAGCTAGAGGTATCAGGTTAGATGAGTCAGGTAATGGCGCATGTACCTCGTCACTCTCGTTCACTCGCTGCGCGAGTAGGTATGACTGACGCGCTGAAAGGAAGCAGGCGATGAATCAGGATGACTGGCTGTGAGCGATAATACAGTCTGTACTGTAGACCATCCTATGTAACATGGATGTTATGTCAGATATAGCCTCGGATTTAAGATCAATTACTGGATTAGAGCAATTCCAATTAGACCGTTCCCCTTGATAATCAATTGATTAGTAGATGGCGATTCCGACCGAAACAATGTACCTCGCATTATAGCTGTGCTAAGCTGAATACCAAAGTACCTCGATAATTGAAGTGGCTGGTGTGGCGAGTAAGACCCTTCAATTGAATTCCGACTCATTCTTTGTCGGAGCTCGGGGCAAATCTAGATGAGCCATGATGATGAGCAGTACAACGATGAAGGCAAGGCAAGGCAAGGCTTTCCAATGCTTCGGGTCTGTCGTCAATTCAGGGTCCGGTGTGGAGATAACCTGTCATTGAGTATCCCGACAACTCCATCAGACTGCTGAGCTGTATGAATCAGCCCAGGAACATCCTGACAACTACAATCATCGGCCCAGTAAAACCATCATCGGTTCTTGGATTGCAGTTCAGGCGTTCATCAAGCCCCGTCATGAGACGGTAAGCCTTGGCCTGACTGCAGAGCAATCCATCGCAGCTGGATACCTGAAGTTGCCCGCTGTAGTAAGCCCGACTCGTCCCAAGGCTAAGTCAAGGTGTCTATCTATTTGGAGGTGCCCAGCGGGAGGGATGGGAACGGAAGCGGGAGGGAGCGGGACGAAGCCCAGAGGCGGTGAGGCTGATGACTGGCGCCTTTCCTTAAATCTAGCATTGCACCGAAAAGAGGTGTCTTTGGTAGCTGAAATGGCACGAGGCGGTGCTGAAAGCGAATAAAGGTTTCTATTTCGGCAGTTTCAGTAAGGCTGAATTACCCAACTAAATGATGACTATGACGGTGATAACAAGCATCTTCTACGGATACGATACGACAGAAGTAAAGTGAAGCAAAAATACAGCAGTGCTTAGGCAATTCGCTAGTTGAAAGTAATGCTGCGTTGGACCGTCCCCCCAGATTGGACAACCGAAGTGCATACATCCAACCATAACGCAAGCAGAGACATGTCATTTTTCAACAGTCAATACAGTTGCCTTCTCTCGTCCCATTGGATCATAACCATTTATGGGCTGACTGGCAGGTTCTCCTCTCCTCGTTGGGCTGAGGTGGACGTGAGGCCATCCGACAAGAATCTGAATTAAGAATACAGCATCATGCTTGTTGTAAACATTGACAGCATAACGTGCAAGTGATATTCCTACCACGAGACATGAGCACAGATCGTCGATCAATTACTCGGTGTGTAGAGCTCTGCGATCGACGGCTTGAGCTGTCAGAGCTTGGAGGGGGGAGGCTAAAACGAGCCAAGATCCAAGCTATGCCCTGTCCTGGTGATATTCCATGATACAGCTCGGGTAGACTGATATACGGATTGTAAGTGCGGTCAATTGCTTCAAGGAAGTTGCATGTAATCACCGTAGCGACGAGCGTCTCATGAGCTCTTTTAGCTTCGGGTTTCGTTCCACGTTTCTGTTCCTTGGACCTTGCTCAGCTCGCTTGATCAAGCGATGCAGGCTGTCAGGGACCATGGCGACAGCTCCACGAATATTTTTCCCTCGTGAGATTCTATTCATCAATTCAACAGACTTTTCGACAAGCTACAGCATATATCCCTGGAATGAAGCTCCCCTTGGACCCCTTGTGAGACGGCGAATAGTTGATAGTGGGAATGTAGCTCGCAGGCCATCGCATCACGAGGCCTGCATTTCCAAGTTGCACCACGTCTTTGGACTCTTCGCTTCACCCCCTGCAGCCCGCTCTTGGTGGATCACGACGAGTGGTTGCTGTGGCTTTCTGATCATTGTCCCAGGAACCTCATGATGATAACAGCACTATTCAATTGCTCCGCAGGTACCGAGATAGATAGATGTTCGGCGAAAATATGTAAAAGGAGATTCCAAGATTCGAGAAACCCATGTATTGCCTATCTCCACATCCACGTTTGGACAAAAGATACCCCCCACGGTAGATGTACAGTACAACGGTATGAAGCACAGGTGGAGTGATTACCCATGAGCAGAGCAGAGAGAAGAGTGTCATGATGCGGATGCTACACCACACAGACACACGAGCATTCCTGCAGAGGGCTTCTCTGTGGACTCCTCATCCGATAGGAGATGGGATGGACCTGCAGAAAGACCAAAGAGATGCAGTGGGCACAAGCTGACAAAGACCAATTAACCATAGAGAAAGATGGTGGTGAGGGTCTTTCTTCTGCATGACACCATCCATGAGAAGCGACGAGTCCTACATAATAATTTGTGCGTTTGATACCCAAAAGGTGGTTGACTCGATGACTACAGCAGAGTCCATCACAGTTCGTCACACAGGCGCTTATTGTGAAGTGCATAGGTGCTGTAGGAGAGATGTGATGGAAAACGTACCACATATCATGTTCATCACTTCTACTCTATGCGGATACACAATTGACAATTCTTCCGAGATGACGAACTCTATGAGAAAAAAGGGAAAGAAAAGTCAGATGCTCCCCAGATCAGAGTCTCTTGTGACAGATGTTTTGGTCATCAGCGTCATGGCCCAGTAAGTAGAGGCCCAGTGAAGTCCAGCCAGCACTCGTTGGGCTGAAGCCAGGCCAAGTCAGAGGGTCAAATAAACAATATGATTGGATAAAAAGCAAAACTCCCCCGTCTTCGGGAAAAGGCGGGGCCGTCCAACGGGCTTTCGCATCTGATCACATCTTGGATGTCATTTTAACCAATCAAGACGTGCTTTCATCAACTGAGGTCTTTAATGGAAAGATACCTACAAAAAAGTGAGAAAAAATCATGACAAAGATTCAGATCCAGCCTAAATCGCACGTTCAATAATATACCCATACGCAAACTCGTATGGAACCTAGATCCATCTGGGTCTCCGTAACTGGCCAAGTTACAGCCGGGGAGCTGAAGCAATACATATGTATGTACATACATACACATACCTAGGTACACATTCAAAACATGCCTATCTACGGTAAGTAAGCAAAGGGGACCGACCAGAATCCTGGGGAAAGAAACAAAGAAGGGAGCCACCGCCCCAAAAAGAGCGAAGCCAGAGGAAGATCATCGATGGTCTCGCCCAGGGGGTGCTTTCCTCTCTGAGTAAGGACCAACGAGGGGAGACTTCTCTGATAGGAATAGTAAGCGGCAGAAGATTGATAAAAGACCCCTCCTCACGAGAGCTCTCTAGCCATCTACAGGCAAGGCCGGACGCTGTCTTGGTGCTTGAATCTGATCGCAGCATGTGGCTTTGGGGATCACAGGCCTATCTACTAGGCTAATCCCTGGACAGAAAGACAAGAAAAAAAAGAAAGGTCAAGTACTTTTTTGCGCTTGTTGGTCGCGTAGAGTGACTTGGCCAACACGAAACACCCGTGGCAGCAGAGTTTCTAGAAGGCTTCTGCCTCTGAAAGCTTTACAGAGCAAGGCTGATCATCAAATTCCTATCTTTCTCAATACCCGCTGCAAGGCGTCGCGTCGTCCGTCATGAAACGAAGACAAGCACAGCGCCGTACCACTATCATACGGCCAGTTAGAGAGGGTGGGCAATACTGAAGCCAAGTCAGTGTGGTGGCTTTGGCACGAGCCCTTTGACGTTGTTCTTCGATCCATAGCTTGAGATGGCAGGATGGGATAGGATAGCGCAGGTTGGTCACCACGTGGGCGGGCTCTCTTCCAGACGTCAAATTCCTGGATCCGGCTTTTCTCTCTCTGAATGATTCAATCTGTTTTCCCTCTTCCAAGTTTTCGGCTCTGTTGACGAAAGATTGGGAAATGTCCCAATCCACCATGTGAGCCCAAAGACGGGTGCACTTACCCTTCCTATTCTACCTGTAGAAAAAAAGAATCTTGTTCCTTGGACTTGGACTCGGACATCGATCGATACCGATACCCTTTGACGATCCCGCGATTGGCGATGCCGATGTCATTTCACTCATGACCCCTCGAGAGAGGAAGAGCGCGTTAATCATGAACAGGGAACATGCCGCTTCAACCCGCGTCGGTCAAATTCCTCAAGCGCACTGTTACTGGGAACATCCCCGTGAGCGTTCGTCCATCCTCTGCCGATTGCGTCTCTTTGCTTTTTCCCTTTTTTCCTTTCTTCCTTCTCCTATCCTTCGCTAAACGCGGGGTCGTATGCACTTAGACAAGCGAAGCGTATTACATATCATACAGCAGCTCGGTTTCATGGAGGAACTTAACTGCCGTACCTGATCTAGCCTTGTATACAATAATACCTAATAGTACGTAAATGGATAAAAAGGGGGACGACGAGTTTTGGTTCGTGCTTCGCCATTCCCAAGATAGAACAGAATACACAGGGGGAACTAAGCCACGCTATTGGGCTGCTGAGGGTATCACGACAAAAGACTGGCGGTGAGCAGACGGGACTGGACTCGTTTTCCCCCCTCTCTCGGCGGAGCCCTCCCCGCAGGTATGAAGCAAATCCCTCGTTGTGGTTATTTGTTTGGATTGGTTTGGAGGAGGTTTTCTGTAACTCGGGACGACGAAAAAGAGCAAGGAAGAAGGTTTGTTCGATCTTCATGCTATAGGCACGTGAATGACTATCAACGGGATTCCCTTGTTTCATGTGCCAAGGTAGGCATTTCTTTGACTTCTTGGCGTCTCAATAGGAGGGGCTATGAATCCATTCTAGAGGCTATGATGTATTAGTTGTGGTGTTGCGATAGAGACGAACATCGTGGAAGCGATCAATCGATGGATTGTCTGGTTTAATGGCGGTCTGGTGTCAAGTCAGGTTGATAACCAACTCGAGACTAGCTCCAGGGTAGGTTGCTGTCCAAGTCCAGTCTAGATACCTTCAACTACATCAAACCACGTAGTACATGAGAGCATATTAGAGTTCAATTCGATATTTAGTTATCTACTTAGGGTGTACACGAGTGACCACTGGGACCACGTTCACGCATTGGAGTTGCAGTTCATCTCTTGGACTCGACGATGACATACATCCGTCTGAGGTGGTACACGACGTCAAATACCACCACATTCATTCGACTCATTGCATCTCGATCCGGCACGATGCAGAAGGTGCGTCACAGCGTAGCAAACTTTTATCAATAGCCTATGACCACTTGGCAACTTGATTAGAAACTCTTACTTCAACTTTATTTGAGGCCATCTTCTCTCCCAACGTGGTTCATTGGGCATCAACTCATACCCAAGTCTAGGGTAGGTCGAGAGCGAATCAATGGTCGTCGATATGGCCGTCCTGTTCCCAGACAGGAAGATCAAGGTCAACCACGATAGGCTTATTGAATTGTTTTCCTCCAATATGTGGATGCCGACTCTTCATGATCGCCGCGTTTACGACACACGTCTCTCGACGACCCATCCTCCCGAACAGAGCTGCCTGATCGCTTCGTGGTGAGGCGGCATCGCCCCCTAATCCGACGGTGCCATGAGAAGCATGAATATCCATAGGGCCAGATCCGAACACGTACGGACTCTTTGCTGAATCGACAGGGCGAGAACCGTCGGTTGCGTCAGAGCCTCCTATACTTGTCCCATATCGACCTGGATGAGAGCCATCATTGGCGAGTGACGGTGCCTTCTTTCCAGTCAGATCTACTAGACAGGTCTTGTTATTGCCTTGGCCAGGATCTTCCCAGCGTACGACACTCTCCTCTTGATAGGCGACGTTTCGACAACTTAGATCCCACATCACTCGTTCAGCACCTCGTCCATCATGAATATGGCCACAAACGACAAGCTGTGGCCTCACCCGCCAGAGCGCCTGCCTCAGAGCCTCGCAGCCAGTAGCTCGCCGCTCGTCCGTTTCATCGCAATGCATTCTCGGAGGTGTGTGTGTCACGACAATGTCTGTATCAAGTGGTATGGACTCCCATATCGACGTCAGATCTGACCAGTTGCTCGGATTCTGGGGAGCATCATAGTAGAATGCCCACAATCCATAGCGTGGGGAGTATGGCGATCCAAATACCTTGAAGTGCGTATGTGGTCCTGAGGGCGATGTGAGACGGATGTCAACTGAGCCGTGGGACAAATACGTTATTGAAGGCGAAGACGTGAACAGTCGCAGACACTCGTCGTGGGACTGGGGGTTCTTGTTGTGAAAGTACAGACCATGCTCGGCATAGAATTCCGAATCCAGCGTTATATCGTGGTTACCTGGAGTTTGGAGGGCACGTCAGACACTGCTCAACCATGTCACAGATCTCGAAGAGGTCATACCAGCGATGACTATCTTGGCCTCAAAGTCCTGCTTTTCTAACCAAGCGACTGTCTTTGCAAGCTGAGGAGAGGTCAGCCTCGGCCTTGTACGTGCCCGTTCAGAATATCTGAGTCAGAACTACAGACCTCAGCATGACTTCCTTGGTTTGTCAAATCTCCAGCGTGGATCAGGACATCACCCTTTGGCAGTTTGACCTGACAGTTGTGAGTGTCAGAAATGCAGACGATTCTTGTTCTTCTCCTCATTGATGCTGTCATAATGTCGTCAAAAAGCTAATTCACAGCCGTTGAACCCAAGGGAATGGTTGGCTTTTGTGTAAAGGTGAGGAACCGAAAGTGTAATCGTTAGTTAGCGTTACGCATTGAATCAATCAGATTGACTCAATCTGCCAGCTCGGCAAGTAAGCTATGCGCCCTGCGGAGTTGCTGTCTAAGACAAACGGTGGTCTTTTCAGAATTCGGAAAGTAAACTCATGTCAAGTGGCTGGTTTGATTTCTTTTTCTTCTGCAAGGGAGACTCTGTCCGACGGGAGCAACCGTTGAAGCACGTTTCGATAGCAGGCTTTACTTGATTCTCTCGTGCCTGTGCCTATGAGGCTCTCGCTTGTACCCGTCGTAATGCGAGGGTGATGTGCAGGCTGCAGATTTGGTGGATCAATTGGAGATGATCTTGTGCTTGTTTGTTGATGGATCACGGAGGGCTTCTTCTATAATGCTACGGTTCCTGTTTCTAGAAGATGTTACCATCAATAGAATCCCCAGATGCCACGAAACATTACCTTAGTAGTCAAGATACGGAGTGGTCAAGGGATGATTTTTTTATGACAAGAAAGAATGCTACGTAATTTAAATATGACAGAGGTTGGCAAAGTGAACCGAGATGTTGGAGAAACAAGTGCCGTCCGTTGGATTCTAGGTATGGACCGTTGCAATCGAAGGCACGGTACAGTGCACGTTACTGTATGCCGCTAATTTGAGCGCTAGAAGGACCCTAAATGACAACCTCTTCATTCAGTGGCGGCCAAGTTTCTTTCCGCACTGACAGTTTGCCTGGTTTTTAACCCGTGAATGACTTCATCAAAGAAAGCTTCATGCAGGTTTAATACAAAAGTAGTCTAAAAGACGTCTCTTCGCGTCACTTTTGACAGAAGTATGTTTTCTCGGATACTTAGCCCCTGTTGACGCGCAATTCAACAGCGTTGCATAAATCAAGGCGATGATGACTTCCATACAATATGTCCCCTGTCGCTGGTAACAGGGAGATGGACAGGGCCAGCTGATTGACAGTCCATTCCCAGCGCAACGGTCCAGCTTTTGGGAGGGAATCTAATCTCGGTATCATCCATTTGAGTTAAAGCACGCCGTTTTCTGCCTATAGCATGGCAATTTAACGGTAAAAACGAAAAAGAAACAACAAAGCAAAGCAAAGCAAAGCATTACCGTTGACTTCTTGTTGATGCGTTTTCTAGTGCATGAAACGCTGATGTTGCTTAAAATATTTCCGAATGGGGTATTTGCTTTGCTTTGACCCAAAAAAAAAACAGCGACTGACGAGTCGAAAAAAAGCAAAGAAATTCGGGTCAGGCGTTCATTGATCAAATTGGCCCAGAGCCCGGCTTTCTCCCCCCTGTCCGGTGGCCTTTTGACCCTGGCGCGGCTTATTCTCATCAGGGGAAACCATGGTTATTCCCCTTCCACTCGCTGGCTTGCATTCATCTGTGCACGATAACATGATCCATTCCTTTCTTTTGGGATTTTGCCCATTGGGCAATCAGAATGAAACAAACGGCGGCGGCAACTAAGGGGTCTTCGAACAGCTGGCCTGCAATCAATGCTCCGCCGCCTGTGATTTATGGTCATTGTACATGAAGCGTGGCGTTCCCATGACTCCTCATTTGTATGTGTGCTAGCTATTGGTTAGCTACGAGATACGATGTCCATCCGATCAGATCCATCTGTCCATCAAGAAAGCAAGCAAGCAAGCAAGCACACCGCTGATGCACATGATAGTGGGCAGTGTAGTACGATGCGGTGCAGTCAGTGCAAATACTATTTTCACAACACGGGCACCCAATGTCCGTCAGGTGCAAAGACAGACAAGCTCTAGTACTAACCTGCCTTGTGCAGAATGTCTCTCCATCATTCAAATTTCATATCCTAATCTCAAGCCACTTGCTTGACAATCCCTGCCTGTTCTCTGCTGTATTTCCGTCAGTGTCCACTTAGAGCTCGCTGAGTCCGTTACAGGGGCTTCCAGGGGATCTAGCCCGCCCGGGTGAGGGGCCGTGCAGCGAAGGTTGTTAGTGCACAACACAGTGTTAATTCTTTAGCACAAGCCAGCCCCCTCATGGGAAATCTCTCGCCTTGTCCTTGTCCTTGTCTTGCTTGTCTTTTTGTCTGTCTGTCCTACCTTCCCTTTCTCTCCGTAAAGCTCTCTCGGAGCCCGACGCGCCTCGATTAACAAAGAAGGATATCTTAGAGACGACGATATCTTTCAATAGTATCGCTGGCCGTCGACGCTCTGTTCTAACAACATTCCTCCTACCAAAAGTTATCTTATCTCTTCTTCATCACGATCTCTCCACCCCTTTACCTTTTTACCGGATCCCCTCGTTAGCCGCTTCGATCAATCTACGCAGTACCGATTGCGTCTTAGGAAACACTGCCTCAACTTTGGCTAACAGCAACTACTCCGAAATCCCGCGTCATTGACCACGATATTTATCTCCTTCCGTCTAAACCAGCATCAAAATACATACCTTCCTTAACCGCCCTACAATCCGCTAAATCAGTCCTCGAAGGTCGCGGGCGCCATCTGCACGGCGACAATGGCTCCAGCCCCGACCTCGACCGAGAATATTACCCCACCGCGCAGCAGTCATGGCCAAGCAGATTCATGGGGATACAACATGTCCCAAAAAGAGGTATGGAATATTTTGCATCTAAGCATGCTGTCTGCTGCTGTCGAGGTTGCAGGGATGAGTTGCTGACGATTGGCTGGCTAGGACTATGATAACGATATGACCAACCATGACTTTTCTCAAAAGAACCATTTCGCTACCCAGAATGGTAACTCCAACTCTTATCACTCCGGTATGGATCGGGTTGGTCGCAGAGTTAACTCCCACGATAATCTTTCAATTTCAAAACTTCATACCTCCGTCGACGGCGCTGGAGGTCGTCAAATTACCGAGTCCAAGACAAGCCCGGCCTTGAATGGCGGCTCTTGGGGACAAACTTATGGCCCCCACGAGACCGAGGACGAATACAGCCGCAATGCTGTACCTATCGACCAACCGCCTGATGAGGGCTCTAAATGGATTCACCGTGATAAGCTCGCAAGGATAGAAAGCGAGGAACTTCAAGCTGCAGGAATCTACATTCCGAGATCCCGTAACCAAAGCAAACAACGACGAGGTGATCGAGACCGTAGCCGCAGTGCTATGCGTCGAGGCACAGATACATCTGAGACACGATCTCGAAAGAACTCGACAGCCGTCGATGCGCGAAGTCCCGAAATCGGAGGCGAAACCTGGGATTTGAGGACTCCAGAGGAGATTGCCGAGGAAGAAAATAATGCATACTTCCATGCAAACAGCCATAAAGGAGGCTCTCGCATTCCGGTTGCCAAGGTTAGTCCAGTGCCCATCAGTATCGATCGTTTTGAGCGAGCATCCATCGCTTCGAGAAAGACGAGCTCGAGCCCCGAAAATGAACGGACTTTGACATATGAAAAGGCGCGACCCGGCAGCGCGCACATGATGAAGGGTTCCGATGCTATGTCGATCAACAGCAACTTCAACAACAGTAGCTTGCCCGCACCGAAACGAGCCGCTACCGACAATCCATCGCCCAAGAAGAACGCGAACGGTCCACGAAAGACCTCGGCACCTACAAAGACAGGGGCGACTGGAACGAACAGACCAAAGACAAGGTCTGGTTCTGTTGGAAACAGTATCTCAGCTGCCACACGCCCTTCAACTCGATCTGGAGAGTTGTCACCTGGGAACAAAGCACCCGAAGGTGACCCTCCATGGATGATTAACTCTTACAAGCCTGATCCTCGACTTCCTCCCGATCAACAGCTTCTCCCAACCGTGGCGCGACGTCTGCAGCAAGAGAAGTGGGAGAAAGAGGGTAAATTTGGCGATGTCTATGATAAGGACTTCCGACCCCTCAACGATAACGCCTTGGGTAGGGAACACCATGAGAATAAGTCCGGAGACGAGACCGACTCGAAAGAGAAGGAGGAAGGCCAGGCTGGTGGTGAGTGGCCACTCAAGTTGGAGCCAAAGAGTCCAACACAACGTGCTGGAGGTTATTCTACAATGCCCAGGATCTCAGACAAGCCCAACAACAGTCCTCTCCCCAGCCCAAGGACACCTATGTCGCCCAACGCACCACTTTCACCTAACGGGCCAGGACAAGAACAGCCAAAAGAGGAGCAATCTACTGAACAACCTGTGCAGCAACAACAACCTCAACGTCAACAACCTGCCGACGATGACAGCAAGGGCGGCTGTGGTTGCTGTGTGGTCATGTAGACCTGGTCTCATCGGTTGTCGGTCTTACCACGATTTTGAAATACCCACCACTCCTTACCGCAAGTGCTCGACAACACTTTACGACGCAACGAATTTTCTTTTCGAATTATTTACATTCAGCCATTGTGTTACACCATATCATACCAAACCAGCCCGCCAACTGGTTAGCGACGCACCTTTCATTCCCTTTGTTGAACAATTTTTATAAGCGATGTTCCACGTCATCCGAAGAAAAGACAGCAGCGACCTTGTCACCACGACATATATCCAGCAGAGGAAAGTTGATGCATTCACCGACGTGACGGGCTCATTCGGTGAGCTGCCTAAGTCTCTGGTGAAGCAAAGGCACATACACATACACACACACATGTCTTTTCCGGCGTCCTTCATTATCTTATTTAATCCCCCGGCGTTCGAGCTTCTTGCCTTGTCTTTTGGTAACTGATTGCGGTTTTGCCGCCGAAGTGGTGTTTCCTGTTATATTTTTGCGCAAAGAGGAGCGGTACAAACAGAGCGGATTGATAGACGGCAGTTTCTTGATGGCGACATTCTTCAGACTTGTAGTAAAAGTCTGGTGATGCTGTCATAGGCCAGTTCCATATAGCCAGACTTACTGAAGGGCATCTTCACAGGATGTTTTGGAGATTGAG
The DNA here is from genome assembly GCA_013618295.1 of Fusarium armeniacum. NCBI lineage: Eukaryota > Fungi > Ascomycota > Sordariomycetes > Hypocreales > Nectriaceae > Fusarium > Fusarium armeniacum. The sequence goes on along the minus strand of JABFER010000016.1, from coordinate 64,956 downwards.
AGTTGAAGTGGATGAATAACAAAACATTAAATGTATGATTGTGTCCAAATGTGTGATGATTAATGGTGTTACGTCCATTGCCTAGGAGTTGTGCATTATGTAGCATTTGCATCTGATATCTGCACCCGTGTTCATCATCTTGACGGCTCAAATCGTAGCGGACTCATGATGAATAATGCTTCCACGATTGAAACGTTGAGCAATATCGCCGCTGGTGAGCGAGGAGTCTCGAACGGCAACTTTCGAGGCAATAGAAACTATGGTCATTATGAGGTTTGGCTCAAAATAGATTGGAATGCCCATAACGTCATCATTATTTATTTTGTCAATTGACCTTGGAAGTCCGGGAGATCGGCACAACAATTCGACAAAGCAATGCGCCTTGCATTCTTGCCAAAGGAAAACAAAAATAAATATCAAGTAATTGAATACGGATAACGGCACTTTATAACCAAACGGGTACAGCGGAAGAGGGGTCACAGCACGGTAATGCCCGGGGGTGGAGTTTATTGTCTAAGTGGTTTGCATCATCGAGATGCTGACGTAGCACTATCGTACTCGAGTAGTGAGATTGGAAATGTTTATATAGAAGTCTCTGGTTTGGCAATTGAACTTTCTCAAGTATCATACTCAGTAGATACACAGCAGCAAAAATGGTTCATCAACACGGAGACCACCATGACATCCCCAAGAAGCACAGGATTCACAAGTAAGACTGACCAACTCCTCCACACTCATTCCGTTACCCTCCACAAACATAGCTAACGAAGCTCCAAGGCCCGGTGCATGGCTCCCTGCCGACCATCGTGTGCACAAGGAATACATGCGTCGCGTGACAAAACACGCCGACGAGAACCCCAAAGAACTCACTCCTGTCCTCAAAGAGTTCAAGGAGTTCATTGAGACGACACCTCGCGTGTACATGTACTTTGTACAGATGTTTGAAGAGATCCCTCAGAAGCACCCTTACCAGAATGATCCCACAGGCACACCTCAGTTGCGCGACTACGAGCATATGCTGCAGGTGCTGAACCACATCTTTAGCACGGCGCCAGAGTGGACGGATGCGGCTGAGAGTGTGGGTATGGTTGGAGTCCCGCTTTGTGCCATTCTCGATTACCCCATGGGAACGCCCAGGTGAGTTTCCACTAACAAACTACGGTGCTGAAGATGATGCTGATCGGTATTCAGTGGTTACGCTGCATTCTTGGACCCTGATGTGAACCGAATGCTTAAAAAGGTTCTCAACCATTGGGGCAAGTATCTTATGGTATGTCACTAAGGCGATGAGTATTCAGAACATACTGACTCTGTATAGACACCCGACTCGGCAAAGGTTCTGGGAGATCACACACAGGGCTGGTTTGGCCCGACTGGTATACATGATCTCGTCGAGGTTGCCAACAAGCCGAAAGGCACAGACATGAAGTTTGAGGACATGTTTGTATGCGACCCTTCAGCCAAGCACTACGGTTACAAGTCGTGGGATGGTAAGTGGTTTATCCGTCATCGAAACGAAACCCTGCAATTTACTAACAATCCCAGACTTCTTCACCCGCCAGGTCCGTGACGAGGCTCGTCCAATCGCATCTCCCGACGACGACCTTGTCGTTGCCAACTGCTGCGAGTCCCGTGTGTACAACATCGAGCACGATGTCAAGCTTCGTGATCGCTTCTTCGCAAAGGGGCAGCCCTACTCCATCCTCGATATGCTCGCCCACGACCCTCTAGCTGAGAAATTCGCCGGAGGAACCATCTACCAGGCCTTCCTGTCTGCCCTGTCCTACCACCGCTGGCACACTCCCGTCTCTGGAAAGATCGTGCGCGCTTTTGTCCAGGACGGCACGTACTTTAGCGAGCCTCTGTTCCAGGGCGTTGGAGAGCCTGGATCTACCGAGATTTCGTCCGCGGGACTATCGCACAGCCAGGGATACCTGAGCGCGCTCGCTACAAGAGCCATCATTATTATCGAGGCGGATGAGCCAGCTATCGGTCTGTTGGCATTTGTCGGTATTGGTATGGATGAGGTGAGCACCTGTGAGATCACGGTCAAGGAGGGTGACCATGTAAAGAAGGGCCAGGAGACAGGCATGTTCCACTTCGGAGGCTCGACGCATTGTGTCATCTTCCGCAAGGGAGTCAAGGTTGAAGGATTCCCTGAGGTTGGAAGAGAGGAGAATGTGCCTGTGCGAAGCAAGCTATGTGTTGTCAAGAAGTAATGACCATTTTGCGTTATGGAATATAGTACATGAGTCAGGAGAAATTGTATGTATTATGTATGACTTTTATAATTATTCGACTTTCATGTTCTCATTAGCTCATTTCTTAGCATCATCCTTCATACCGGCCTGAACCCAGTTCTTGGCTCCAGTAGCCTTCTCTTCCAGCTCCTCCTCAGACAGCTTGTTCAGCTCAAAGGCAGAGTGAGGGGTGGGGACATGGCGACCGGCCTCGAAGCCAGGACGCTCGAGCAGCTTGTAGAGCCACTTCTCCAGGTTGGGGAATTCAGACAAGTCGACGCCGGCCCACTCTGTTTGTTTGCGTCAGTATGTGAGATGTAGTGTGGAAATGGGGAGAGGCTTACTAGCAGAGGCAACCCAGCCCCAGATGGAGATGTCGGCAATGGTCACCTTGTCGCCAACAATGTAGCCAGATGGTTGCTTGGAGAGATGAGTGTCGAGAGTGCGATACAAACGACGTGTCTCGTTGGTGTAGCGGTTAATACCGTACTCAATCTTCTCAGGAGCGTAGCCTATAATGACTTGTTAGTATTGGACAAGTGGGAAAATAGAGGTAAAAACATACGCTTGAAGTGGTTGGCCTGTCCCTGCATAGGGCCGAGACCTCCCATCTGCCACATAAGCCAGCTCGTCATCTCCCAATGCTCAGCAGAGCCGTGAGGGAAAGAGAGCTTGTGATCCTTGTCATAGCGATCAACGAGGTACTGCAGCATAGCACCACTCTCAAAAACACGGATCTGCTTGCCGTCGAGTGTGTCTGTGAGAGCAGGGATGCGACCGTTGGGGTTGATCTTGAGGAACCATTCTTCCTTTTGCTCATTCTCGGTCATCTTGATGGCGTGGACCTGAGTTTTGTTAGATGTTTGCCTTTGCAGTTGTTGCTGTGAAGCGAGTGGTTGTTTAGTTTTACCTTGTACTCGAGGTTGAGCTCCTCGAGCAGAATGGAAGGCTTGATGCCATTGGGAGTGTTGGTGGTGTAGAGGGTGATGTCGGTCTTGATCTTTTGAGCCATGTTGACGAATTGTTTGCCTAGCTTGGCAATACGCGTTGACATTAACGTTTTGTGTTGTGAGTGAGAGTGAGTGAGAGTGAGTGAGAGTGAGTGAGAGTGAGTGAGCAAGTGAGTAAGTGAAGGTGGAGAGGAGGGGATGATGTGACTTTTATAAGAATGGGTAAAAGATATTGTAGACCTTGAATATGGTTACATCACAGTACTTATGTCTGTATAGGTAATGAGGGGGCTCGTTGGTCTGGGGAACGGAATGGACTGGATCAATTATTCATGAGGTACGGAGCACACAATAGGTCCCAGTTTAGATTTCTAATCCGAGGCTACCTTACCTTGTCTGGTTGGGATAGAAAGGGAGGTGGAGGTGTCGCAGCAAACCCACATTGGACCGATTGTTACAATGATCTTTGTAATCAGCCCGTCCCCGAAAGCTCCATCCGTCGCGGAGTATTCAATATTGTCTTTATTGACAAGAAAGACGATATTCTATGCTGTGATTTGTAAGTGTCGTTCCGCCCTCTTCTTCAGCTAATGATCTGACATTGCCATTTGTAGTAATTGCATGGACAGAGTCAGCACCTTGAATGGAGAGGAAGGACGAGAACCAGTCATTGATGTCATTGCGTTCGTTGAACGTACTGCACCAACCGCTCAACGCAGCACTTATAATAGAGACCTTAGTACTCTGTAGGTAGCATGATGATTTATCCTATAGCTTTATCGATAAGAAACACCAATTCCATCGTCGTTCTAACGTCATCAATCAATCACTCTTCCCATTCTTGACCCCTCCGTTTCCATGTGTCAATGTCGGCCCCACTTCCGGATCCGAGTCTTCATTCCGTCCGGACTGAGCTTGATGGACAACAGGTTTATCAAGGTGTAATTTATAGCGCTGCGATATCTGTCTCTCACTCGCTTCCTTGACTCGAACAACATATCACGGTATCCAGATGATGTAAAAGATAGTAGCACAAACGCTGCCTTTCTTTCGAAACGCCTGCAAATAAAACTTTGCACGCGCCAATTGGTATGTTCTTCTGGAGCATTATAGCTCAGAGAAGCAGCAAGCAAGCAGGCACTGCAGGCTTAATGAGAGTTACGCTGCGTTAATTGACAGATAATAAAGTTACATCAGGAAAGTTGCTAACAAGAGTATCCAGTAGTCTTTCATGATCCCAAAAGCTAATACTGATTCCCCCCCTCAGCAACAGAAGTATACAAAAAAAGGATGAGAAAGTTACTGACGGATAGACATCAGGTCAACCAAGCGGCAAAAGATAAACTCCGGTACAGGGAATCGAACCCTGGGCTCCGCGGTACTGATCTCTCAGGTTATGAGAGCGCGAAATGTTAGCCACTACACCATACCGGATAATGTGACTTGTTATATCTGTCGATTCTCGAGTTACATCTATACAGATAGAGCAGTAGCCCATTCTGGGCGATCATCAAGACTGTGTCGTCGGTATGAGCCGTTCCTCGTATGCATGTACATATGTATGTATGTCCCATCACTACCTCCTTTCATGTTACCGGCTTGCAAACTGTATTTCTTGGCAAACCTTGCAGATCCATGGAGGCCCGGCTACCTATGATAGAGTCTTCATTGAGCGAATTGTTCAATGTTAAAGCATGCGCCTAAAGACATAGACAAGCCAAATAGTCTCGGATTGCAGTGCGCCCATTTATGAATAATGAGTTTAAACATATCAAATAAACCAAGATAGTTTGGGCGCTGAGGTCAAGAGTGATCTGTGTGTGTGTATTGCGCTCATTTCCTGAACTTTGTAAACAACACGCCGGCTTTCTCTAACATGAGATAAACCTTCTTTTGGTGTATAAAAGAAATCTCTATATAACGACGAGTTCTCCCATAATCCCACAGTCTTTAGCACCATTTTATCAAACAGCAAATATCGCACTACTCTTCACAGACTCGAATCCCAAACACATTTCTCAGCCACAGCGAAACTCATTTGTAGTTTGCATCATCGTCTTATTCAAAGAACCAAGACTTGCACGCACGTATCCTACTACTATCAGCCAAGCTTCTCTCATAAGATAATATTAGCATTCAACTCGTATAATACCTTAAGGTTGGATAAGTTACTTGCTCCTCCATTTGACCCCTATTTGAACTTGTCGTTACTAAACTTTTAGACAACTCCTACCTATACAGCAATATGTCTGTCTACACACCCACAGATATTGATATGCCTCACCCTTTCCTGAGGATGCCCCCCGAGATCATCGCTTGCATCGTTGACAACATGCTTGAGATGAACCATGACTGTGCGCAGCCGGCAAAGTGGTATTGGACCCATAGCGAGCCCAAGCCAGTCTTTAACCCCTTGCAGAGATACAAGGATGCGCTCAGCCTTGCTAGAACTTGCAAGACCCTTTACAGCCTCCTCACCAAGCAGATATATCGCACTGACGTGCTAGAAAACAAATCGGCTGCACTATTGAGGTCGGCCAAGGAGGATAGCTTGGAAGGGGTCAGGAGATCTATCGAGGCTGGGGCCGACATTGAGACGGGCGACACTACCGAGGCAATAGTTTACCGTGAGCCCACCTCCTACATGTCAATAGATGGTAGGGTCCATAACCTGTTCTCGGGCACATGGCATCCCTTGGACCTCAGCGACCAGGTCACTGCCCTCCATTGGGCTGCTTACTGGGGCCACAAGAACATTGTCTCTCTTCTTCTCAAGTGCGGAGCCGACATAAATCACCGCGTCCGTGTCGAAGATGTTGCGGACGCGATCCAAAGTCACAGAGAAAGCACAGACGTCGAGACTCGCCGAATCCTGGGCTCGTACCCTATCAACTTTTCCCGTGGTGTTGTTGCTGCCAACATCGAGGCGGCCGTGACTTGTCTTGAGGGCGTCAACGAAGAATTTGCCAAATGGACCTTAGAGCATGGAGCGAATCCCCTTTACTTCGCCATTGAAGGGGGTGATTGGGGTACGATAAAGCTTCTGATCGATGCTGGTGCGGACGTTGTCACCCACACTGGATGTGGCGTTCACGCTCTTCATCAAGCCGTGAATCACGGCGATATAGGCGTCGTCGAGTTGCTGCTGCAACATGGGTCCATCGCTGCCAACATCAATACCATATTGGATAGTCACGGCGCAACAGCTCTCCACTATCTCAACTACGATAGGGAAGATGACATGTTCGAGAACTTTAGGATAATCAGGGAATTCGTCAAGCACGGCTTCCAGGTTAACACGACAGATGGATATGATGCTTTGCCCATTGAGGGAGCTATATTGCGACACGCGATCATAGTCACCGCAGAGTTCATCAGATCTGGTTCAATGATCCCATTTGTACTTCCTTACGAAGCCTACGATGTCATATATCCCCCTTGTCCGGAGATCATGGAAGCATTCGAGGAAGCCGATCGCAGAGGCTTTGCCATTACGGTGCATCACGCAGCTCCTGTCATGGCCACCGCGTCTTTGGCGAAGATACGGATGTACCGCCATTTCTATAAGCTTGTCTACCAGACAAGTGAAGTTCCTGAACCTATGAACTCTCACAATGCTAATCGATGGGAAGCTTTTTGGAATGGAAGACCTTTTGAGCATGTCGCACGTCCAGTGCTGGGTGGATTAGTGACAAGCACTGAATAGCGACGGTCCGTGACGGTGGCGGCGACGGTGGCGATGACAATGACGGTAACGATAACGACGACGACGATATTCTTTATTTTCGCACGATTTAGACGATAGAACGGTAGGTATCTCTGACGTCCGATGGAAAGTATAAGTACTGGGCAAATTATGAACAACGTTCGAAGTGTCAACTTGGCTTCATCGATTTAGGAGTGTTCAATATTGGAGGAGGAAATTAAGTTTGTGAGTTTATTTGAGGTACCTGTGTTACCTCAACTACCTATAGAGAGACAAGAAGCATCATTTCATAGCTTTCTTGAATGCCAGAGTTTTTACCACAAAGGTCCAGATTGAAACAGTAGCAAAGCTACCTATCTATGTGCCATTGTGCCATCAACGCCCCTTGTTCTCGTATTCGTCGTGAGTATTACTAATATTTGGAACGAGGATGTCAAGCCCTCAACCTCTCCAGGAGGTGTGAGAGGAGGTGGATTTCGTTACATATGATATATGTATCAAGGGAAGCAGATAACTGCCATCGAAGTTACCAGTGTCCGTGATGCCATCTTCGCCATCGCTAATCCGACCGATCTTCGCCTCAACCACCCCTCCCCACCCGTAACACAAGTTGGTGAGGGCCGCCGACCTGGCAAGTTTCTATTCGTGGCCACACTGGGTCATCCTGACCATGATATACTCAAAAGGTAGAGATCGCACAGCGTCTTCGATCTGGGAGACATCTTCGGTATGGTCGAGGTGAAGTGAGAGGGGTACTGTAGTAAACTTGATCGCTGTGGAGGCTGCTCAAGATAAAAGAGTAAGCTTATACAGAGCGAAAGGCAGCAGCTGTGAATAGCTCTTGGACTCTTCTAATTCGTTCGTGGCTGTCAGGTGTCCGATGTTATGACTGAGTTCGTGGTTGGTAAGCAATCAACCACTGAGCCTTCCAGGCCAGGATGACTAACCGTATAGCCGACAACACTCCCTTTACAGCATTCTTTAAGATCTGAAGGGTCCAATTTGAACTATTGAGACTTTGAGCCATTTGTGACATGGTTGGCTGGTGGCTATTATGTGAGAGTGTGTAGAAAGACAACGTAAGAATGGCGTGAGAAGTCGGTTGACCACTCCGAGATCATTCTCATCCGATGAGATAATTCGAGCCACAATTGCTGGACGCGACCGTACTTTGTAAGATATTTTGATGTCAAGGGCGACTTTTACTGGCTTGATGAGATAAGTCACATAACATGTCTCCATCTTCCACCTGGCGTAATATACCGTGAATGCTGGTATCTTGCCGAAGTAGGTCGAGGATTAGACTTGCTTCACCATGATCTCTTGACCGTAGTAGCTCTATGAGCTTTCGATGAGCCTCCTGTTCTGTTTCCAACGTTCTGATGTGCTGCCGTAGCTCATGATCCTTTGTTGGTAGAGGATATGTGCACGATACTTGAGTTCGAATGCAGTTTGCACATCGTGGTCGATCGCCGTTACACTGTGATATCAGTCAGAATAGACATAGCAGGAGTCAGATATGGGCGTCGTACTCGAACTTTCCGTTTTCGACAAGACTCGCAGGCGATTGAGACGCCAATTCGAGGTGGGCGAGGCAGTAGAGTACGGGAGACGTGCACTTGGGACTCTGAACGTGGAAGAAGAGCGGGGAGTAGTGGACGCTTGGGACTTGGGTCAGAAGTAGGCATGGTTCAAAAGACAAAAACTCTGGATGATTCGTGCTTCAAATGTAAGTTGATATAATAGAAAGGCTACGACTGCAAACTACCTGGAAGTAGCAGGTCTTGATACAAGAGCCAGAGTCTCGAGGAGTCACGATGCTATTCGTGTCTCAATTGGAGGGAAGAAGGAGACCAATGAGCCATCTTTTATAAAATAGAAAGACAATCATATGATAGTTAGACTAGTCTAGTAATCAAAATCCCATCCTAATTTGCCTTACTCAGCTGAGTGTCGGCCACGCCCTCCGGTGACTGCAATTGGCTGTTCCATATTCGTCGAATGTTCGTCATAGTGCATCGTCAGCAACCAAAACAGTTACGCTGTGGAGCCAAGGGGTTCTCTTAGCCTCAAACTGTGAGACCCCAGACCAGAAAGTCCCTGAAAAAGATCGGCGGGATGACCAACCTAGGCCGTACACACCATCATCAATCTGATGGCGGCTGTCAGAGACATAATTTTCCAGTATTATTTTACCGCCTTTACAATTTCTTTACAAGATATTCCTCACATGTAATTTTGTTGAGAAGAAGTCCCCCTTGCTGAACCATGTACGTGTCAGCTCTTCTGTCTTGCAAGTGTCTCAACAGCTCGGCGTTCTGTCAATATCACGTCACTGTGTTGATAGAAATTATTAGATATAATAGGGTTTATCGTTAGCGTCCAATGACCCGTGTTTGAACCCTGACATCGAGTGAGATAGCCAGGGTCTCGCAAGCCCACAATTCGTTTCCCGTCAACACCAAAGCACGCATATCTAGCGTCATAACTACCTAACGTACAGTAGGTATGTCTTGAGCCCTTTTCTCCTCATACTCTCTACGACCTTGTTCCTTAAGTCTCGAGTCATCCGCTCTAGCAAGGTTGACTTGTGGCATAAGTATAAATGCCAAGATGAATGCAAGGCTGGCTGCACCCGCACCAATGAGGAAAATTATGCGGAACGCTTGTCTGTAGGCGGGGATAAGAACTGATCGAATTCTCTCCGATTCAAGTGGTGAGACAGTATCGAGAACGGACCTAGGGTTTCCTAGCAATGTCTTTGATTCGTGTTTGTCCAGGTTCAGAGAGGACAGCGAACTGGCTAGGACATTGTTCCTACAATCATTCAGTTAGTGAGTGTTTACTTGTGGTATAAGATATAACATACAAAACTGTACCACAAACAGCAATGCCTAGTGTTGCACCCAGGTTCCTTACGAAACTGTCACTCATCGTCAATTTCATGCTCGCGGTACGCTCAGTGTTGATCACTTACTTGCGAAACGATGTGACAACTGCCATATCACGCCTATCAACACCAGCTTGCGTAGCAATGAGCGCACTGTTGTTCTTGTCAGCCCTGTCTGATATCTCTCATATATCACAAACCCCTACACTTACGGCTGAAGTGTGTTACCCACTCCGATACCAATCAACACGGAATAACCAATCTGTTTACCCACGCCCGTGTTCTCATTCAGAGTCGACATGAGACCAAGGCCAACAGCCCAGCAAAGCCAACCGAAAAGAATGCACTCCCGATAACGGCCGACCCAGTGCACTATGAGACCTGAGAGAGTGCTGCTGGCGGTTTGGAGCAGTGTGATTGGAAGTAGCATTGCTCCAGCCTTAGTTGCCGAGTAGCCGTAGATGAGTTGATAGAATGAGGGTATGTAGTAGACTTGCATGACAAAGTTCCAGCCGTTGATAGCCATAGTAAGACATGCGCCATTAACAATCTTTGACTTGAATATATGCACTAGAATCTGTCAGAGGGTGGAATTCATAGGCGTTTAGGGTACTTACGTGGTATCAATGGGTACTTGGGGCCTTTCCACTGCCAGAGCATAAACACAATGGAGACCGATGTACCTCCTGCAAGGGTCGAAATTACTTGCGTGGAGTTCCAAGCATATTCCTTTCCTCCCCATGTCAGCCCTAGAATAACAACAGTCATGCCAGTGAGGGCAAGGATGATGCCTAAGAAGTCCACAGCCTTGAGCTTTCTGTGTTCATGTCAGTCAAGTTGTTTTTCCTGTTAGCTTTGAGCACTTACAGTTTCCAATCCCCTTGCACACCTTTCAAGGGCATGAAGAAAAGTACACAGAGAGTTGTCAGAAGCGTCAAAGGCAGTTGCATCCTAAAGATCCATCGCCACGAATCTTCTGAACTGGACGAGAGTGCACCTCCCACGACAGGTCCAATACCATTTGCGATTGCAACCACAGCACCCTGACAAGTCTATTAGCCATGCTGCTTACAATGTACTTTATGTGACTTACTAGAATGCCCTGATACTTGCCCCTTTCTCGTAAAGGAACAACGTCGCTAACTATCAGCTGCGCGACAGTCATGAGACCACCTCCTCCAATACCGGTGAAAGCGCGAAATATGGTAAGCTGTAGAACTGATCCTGCTAGAGAAGAGGCAAGTGAGCCAATAAAGAATATTGCAAGGCCGACGAGGAGGATTATCTTGCGAGACCAGATATCTGATAGTCTTCCATACATGAGCTGTCCAACTGTCGAAGTACTGTTGTTGTTAACGCATGTCTAAGTACCACAATGCTTTTGCTTACATAAAATATCCGCTGGCTATCCAGGATACCTGAGCTGTCGAGCCCAAGGCATTTCCAATAATGTACAAACTCGTAGCCAGCATGGTCTGGTCCATCAACGCTAGCAGGTCGACGGTTGCACATGCCAGAAATATCTATAGCTGTCAGCTTGGTAGCCTATTTGACGGGTCGCCACGGCATACTGTGATGATTGCCCTTGCAGGAACATAATTCGTCTGCTCATTGAATTGATGAGTCTTATCATTCTCGGATGCTGCTTCTTCAACGATAGTGTTTGCCGAGCCTATATCACGACTCATGACAACATTGTTTTCCGAGTCTTGTGTATTCGTCATTGTCTGTCGTAGCTTGGATATACACGTGGGACGTTTTTGCTAGTCGACAACTGACCGGTCTGGAGTTTCAATTCTCTTTTAACCTAACCCGATGTCTTACTCTACCTTGATGCCGAGACTCTCTCCCCTGGCTAAGATTCAAGTTCTACCTCTCAAATTACATAGCAGGGATCGACAAATATGATGAGAACCCGTTTGACTAGCGTGTTAAACTCAATTACAACATTTTACTACATAATCAAGACTTCGAAAAGCAAAGAGGCCCCTGGTCTATCAAGGTTCCTCTACAAACTATTAGACTAGATCTGAACATGAAGAGATTTTACCAATATCCCCACTGTGAACCTCCTTGTCCAGAATCTATCAAGGTCCCCCTTTGCAGGGTATCACAAAATTAGTCACTGTTGTTAGCTTCAGTTATATGAACACTTGAGCTAGATACTTGTTACAAAGTACTCTTGTTTACATGTAAGATTGTACGTAGTATCTGGTACTTATTTATCTACTTTCTACTAATGGAAACCACCTTGATGGTTAGACACAACACCATGAGCTTCTTGCATTCTATGCAATGATTGAACAACCTCACTGTCCTGACAAGGATCGCCCTGAGAATAACTGTTCCAGCGAACTATAGCAAAAGTCTGTCGATCATTAGGGGGTCATTGAGTTGAATCATGAGGCTCTATTCGCTTTTGCACGGGATTGTCCTCGGCATCCGCTTCGCTCTCGGCAAGGATACGGTGATCTTAAGTACTGTGAAAATTTCAATTGTGGGTTGCGACTGAGTTGATTGGTATACGAGTCACTTTGAGGAAGAATATTTCGTTGGGTGGTCAGACATCCCGCATCTGCATACAACTGGAGCAAATCAAAAAGCTTCCTAAGAAGGTTGATAAACAAAATACTTATCCATACTCACTTATATAGAGGCCTTGTTACGGCCGCAAGTTCTAGGTTCCGTGCATATGTCGTTCATCTCAATCTAGTCCCTAAGCCACAACTTTGTTTCAACATGACTAGTCCCAACCCCCTTAATGTATACAAGGGACAAGACTCTGTCAAGAATTACTTCGATCCCCAATCAGCGCCACCACTTCCCCTGGTCGAGATCCCAGACTCTGTAAATCCTTATCGACAGGATGGCGTACGCATCTATGCCAAGATGATGACTATGCATCCTGCCAATAATGTGAAAGCCATGCCAGGTAGGCGAACAACTTTCATATGTTTGAGTCTTTCTAATAAGGGTCTTAGCTTTGAACTTGTTAAACAACTGTGTCGTCCCGGGCAAAACAAAGACAGTTGTTGAATACAGCTCTGGTTCGACTGTTTTGTCCATGTCGTTGATTTCACGAGCTATTCATGGTATTGACGACGTGCGAGCTTTCTTAAGTAACAAGACTAGCGCAACGAAGCTTCAGCTCATGCAATTTTTCGGAATCGATATGTAAGTTGTCCATGATACTCAAGCTATATATATAGGCTGAGTCCTGACATTTTACCTTAGTACACTTTTTGGAGGCCCATCTCAGCCTGAGCCTCTCGACGAGCGTGGCGGTATCCGAGCAGCTCAGAGATTAGCCCAGGATTCGGACGAAACTATTATCAACCCAAATCAATATGAGAATGATCTTGTAAGTCTCTGTTAGACTGAGCTTCGGTCTGAGGACTAACGTGGTATTAGAACTGGAACGCCCATGTCAAGTGGACAGGTCCGCAGATTCATGCACAACTACCAGATATCAACTTGATCTGTGCGGGAATGGGAACATCTGGTAGGTTGAACGAATCACTGTCTTTCGGTTATTGACAGGCCAAAGGTACTATGACTGGTCTTGGTACCTACTTCAAGGAAACTAAGCCTTCAGTATATCGACTAGGGTAAGCATCGATTCCACAAAACGCCGATAACCTCAGGATCCATGACTGAAACCCTTTGTAGTGTTTGCACAGCACCTGGAGATCGAGTTCCTGGCCCAAGATCCTTCGCACTTATGGCTCCCGTCCAATTCCCATGGAAGAAATCCGTTGATCACATCGAAGAGGTCGACTCGCACAACTCCTTCTCCAAGTCGTTAGATCTATGCCGCAACGGTATCGTCTGCGGTCCATCTTCTGGGTTTAACTTGACAGGTTTATTCCAGCTTATTGAGACACGCAAGGCTGAAGGATCTCTTTCGGATCTGGCGGGACCAGATGGCACTATCAACTGCGTGTTTCTGTGCTGCGACTTGCCATACCAGTATATAAGCGAGTACTTTGATAAGCTGGGAGAAAGTTACTTTCCGTCCATCAAGAATGAGGTATGTCATCGCGCAAAGATGAAACCCTTTGTCTAACAATGTCTAGGACCTTTTGAAAGTCGACCTTTATAGGTACGACGAGAAGTGGGAACGAACAGCCTCTGAAGCCATCGATGCGTTCTTCGACGTTGATAGAGGCGCTCTTCTCGACATGGTACTCGCCGACCCTAAGAGTGCATCGGCGAGCATAGTTGACCTACACAACATTCCCCATTCGAGACAAGATACAAAAATCATTGACCTGCGACAATCTCAAGATTTCAGCAACTTCCATCTCCCTGGTGCAGTCAATGTTCCCTTTGTAAATGACAACACACCGAGTCCCTTCTCTGACGCGAAGCTTCTGGAAACGTTGTGGAAAGGTCTTGAAGCTACGTTCAAAGAACCTGGACAAGAACTGAAGACTTTGCTCCAAGGGAGAAGAATCTTGCTCACTTGTTATGATGGAGACAGTGCTCGTGTTGCCACAAGTGTTCTTCGTGCTAAGGGCTATGAAGCTGATAGTATCCGAGGTGGATTTCAGGCATTGAACAAGATGAGGCATAGCTCGAACCAGACTTCTGTGAACGGTACCCGAGAGTCATCGCCTTGGGTTGGTCTGACTCGGGATGTCTTAGGCGTTGGACCTTCGCAATCGGCTCGCGTCTCGTTATAGTTTTCATGGCCCAAGGAAGCTGGGCTATCAGCTGGTATACCCAAATATCGAAGTTTATATAACGTGGTAAAAAGAAACGATGTTCTTCTGCAGATTTTGGGTCTCATTCGCTGTGCTGTTCTACAAATAAACCTTAGTGAAGTCGTAGAAGCCACAAGGCTTTATGGATCAGAGTAGAAAATTCAACTAACTCCCCAAGCCCCCAGAACATTCCTCTTACTTTCACCCTTGGCCTTCTTGCTTCCATTCTCTAGTTTTCTAACACGATTCACAATAAGCCCAACGCAGATCGGTCCGATCACCGTGCAAAGCGTGATAGCCCATGTGACAATGAGGAAAATTTCGGATGATTGACCATTCTCTGGACGGCCAAAGATACCTTTGCTCTCAGCGAGTGCAGAAATCAAATAGCCAATTTCTCCCCTGGCCACCATTCCAATACCAACAATACAGGCTGGGTATAGTGAAAGTGATTTTTCAGGCTTTGGCGCTGAGTTGCGTGTATTAAGATAGGACTGTGATGTATCCGTGGCTACAAGTGGTCGAAGAGGAATACCGTCGCGTTCTGGAGCTTGCTGTGTGGAATCACTGGACCCTTCTCGTGCTGAGGTATCTGCGCATTGAGCACCAGGTGCCAGACTCTTTGAAGACTTTTCGAGTCTAGGCATGATCTTTCGGACAGGCCGAGTGAGTGCCCGGAATGGAATAGCGAAAGAAACAAGCCACAAACCGCAGGCGAGCTTTCCAAAGATCATCAACACCGTGTAGATAACGCCACGCCAGACCGTGGGTCCTGTAAACATTTGAGTGATGGGGACAGAAAAGCCAATGGACGCCTGTGACATTAGAGTTTATACAATATACAAAGGGTACTGTACTTACAAAGAAGAATGGCTTGAGAAGGCGCTGCAGAGAAGGCTCATAATAGCGGTGGAAGATATCTGCACCTGAGCCACCCTCCATAATCTTGGGCGAGGGTGTTTGGACAGATAACCCTTGCCTAGTCTGCTGATCTGTTGTCGAAGTCTCTTCAGGCACGGTAGGATTACGTGTTTCCAACTTCAAGTGAGGTACTTCAGAGTCCCACCAACTTATACTTGCACCAGCGATGTAAGCTGCCAAGAGACTTGAAGTACCGGCGAAAGTCGCTCCAATGACTATACCGAAAAGATAACCTGTATGGATAACAAAAGCAGTTTGGCTCAAACCAAGAAGTTTTGAAACCATAGATGATGGGCTTGTCACGCGGTAAGAGTTGAGACGGATGGTACCTGGCACAACGATAAGCCTGCAAAGGATAGGGATCACAATTGCAAATCCCAGAGAAACAACGATGGGTCTAACAACGGTGACAGCGTCGAAAGAATCGCCACCAAGGTTCGAAATAACCTGGACCATGATGAGACCGACCACATCATCCATCATAGCAGCACTGGTCAAGACGACGCCGAGACGAGTTGAAGAAAGGCCACTGGTGCCAAGGATGGTAAATGTTGTGCCTAGACTTGTAGAACAAAGCGCGGCGCCTGCTGCAAAGGCTTGGAGTGGAGTTGCGTTAAGCATAGACATAACCGCAAAAGAGAAGCCGATAGGAAGCAAGATTCCAGTCATGGCAACAGCAGATGATAGGCCGAGGTTAGCTTTCAGGGATTTGAAAGAAGTTGAAAGACCTCCTAGGCAAGTGTTAGTGGATGATCTGGTTGACCGCACAGTGAACCTTACCTTCAAATACCAAAAGGATCAGACCAAGATATCCCAGCTGCACGATAGCGCTTTCAACATCGCGAGATAGCCATTTCGCCCCTGGTGTACCCCAAGCTATCCCTATCGCGACCTGGCCAATCAGACCGCAGTAGGCGAGTTTATCAAGACCATGATTGATTAAATTCAAAAGAAGTATAAAGCCGGATAAGATGGTAATGATTGTTATTGATGGTTCGTGGTAAGGAAGTGAAGCTTCCATGTTGGGATGGTGATGATGTTTATGGTGTTTTTACTAGCTTGGTATGAAACAGGACAAGATGTATCGGATATTTGATCTTCCGGGCTTTGGAGCTGTACCTGGCAAAGATCGACAGGGTAGCTACAAGGTCCCGTGGAATTCTATTTCAAGCTTGTTGCCCCTGTTTTGTAACCGTTGTGAAGTTTAAATGGTATGAAAGCAGGCTTTGATAGAACTTTGTGTGTATCATCCCGAGGAACTTACTGGCGGGCCGAGGGCAGAGTCGATCGTTGAATGCGAGTAATGAACCATGTTTTAACGGCAAGGGACACCATTCAGGGGTCCAGACAGGGAATCAAAGCTCTACGACTCCCATACTGAACTCTAATTATGTTAAATGGAATTTAATATGTGCATCTGATTGGAGGTTACAATACACGTGGGTTGCCTCGGTATGCCAAGTATAAGAATGGGGTTTCACAGCATTAATATCCCACTCTACCGTTACATCGAGCAACATTATATGTTATACATGCATCCGATCCTTAACCGCCGTAACGTCAAGACTCACGAGCTCTATATCGCTCCGGTTGCTCTTCTTATCGCTCCACCCTGTTGCTCCGAGCTCAGGCGAGTGTCCCACAGCCCACGGGCCAGCTCTTGGATCGCCCTCCACAGACGGCGTCTCGTCAATCTCTTGGAAGCCTCGGTCCACTGTTCTTCGTGCAGGATGGGTTGAGTTGCCTGTTGGTCGACCCGACTCGGCGTAGCTGTATTTGGAGCCCTTTCTGTGAAGATATGGGCGGAGGGCGGGTAAACATGCGACTATCAGGCCGATGTAGACGTCAAGGCTACTCCAGAGTCCTGAAATTTGTTAAAAAGATATCAATTTGGAACTATTGGGACGAGTTACCAATTGTTGTGATGGATGCAAAGTCGCCAACCTTTGTGAGTTGGATGGTCAAAAAGCGAGTCAAGGAAAACGCTATGTCGATAAAACCAAGAAGGAAAATGGCATAAACACCGACTCTAACCTTTGGGCGAAGGTTAAGCTTGTGGAGGAGAAGGAATGGTAGGGCAAATACTGAAGGCATCATTAGCATCTACTCTGTCTGTAGTGGAAGAATGAGATCGTCTCACGAGCAAGAGAACCGGTAAAGTGCAATGCCCAAGCAACTTGGAATGTCGTAGCAACCGGCCAATCGCCACAGAGCCTTTCGGGTTCCATGACGGACCTATGGGATGAATTAGAAGTAGAAACAGAGAATTATGCGTCCATTGACTTACCAATTCCTTTCAGTTGGGAAACAAAGGAAAATCACGAGGCTCATTGATACAATGTATCCGCACGCGCAATAAACTACCACGGCCCATAGTGCGATTCGTGCCTTTCGCATGAAAGTAGGAAATAGTTGGAGATAGACAACAAGAAGTGAGGCTTTGCAGAGGTAAAAGGTTGCGAAAAAAGGAATCGAGTTGGCCCAGGTGAACTACGTAGATAGGTCAGCCTCTAGTATGTACAAAAGTATTGGCTTGGTCAGACCAACCTTGAGGACTCTTTGTAGCTTCTCTGGTGGCACATCCCAATTACTTAGTGTGAAGTTTATGGCAGGATCCAATGCCCCCTCGACCATGAACGTAACGTCGAAAGTTGCCGTGACGCAGGCAGATAAAAATGCTGCTATACGTATCCAGTCTGGTAGAACAAGTTTTTGCTTTTGTACCACCAGACGTAGATAAATTCGAGCGACGATAATGGCAAGTGCCACCGTGACGAGCATAAACTCAACTGCCTACATATTTGGGTCAGTATCAAAAGGTATCAGCGAGGAGGATGTGGACATGCATACAAGCACAGTGGCAGCAGACGGCGCAGTAGCCATAGTGAATCTGGGGAAGGAATCAGAGCATCAGAAAAAGAAATTGCGTATCATGCAGCAAAGTAAGGATTGCAACAATATATCAATGCAATATGGGGAACGGAAAAAGGAAAACTCAAGTTACATGACGCAAGCAAAAGAAAGATGGGATGGATGCCCTTGATAAATCCGAAAGCTTACACGCATCATAGCATGGCTACCCAACAAGGGTCCTGCTGTATCTAATAAACGTACATGAACTACGTATTGTAAAGCCTCACCTGAGTGTAACAAGTCAAGATCCCTCCCCCACGACTCGGACACTTGGCATTGTTGCAGACTTTCACTACTATATGCGGCTTACATCCATGTCGAGTTGGTGGAGAGAAACTTCCCCTGCAGTAAGAGCACCGAGTGTTCCTTGGCCACAAAACTCTGAAGACTGGGTACGAGACGAAATAAGAAGGTCATTGCAGACGAGTTTAGAATAGAGTAGTCACCTGATTATTATTTACCTGCTGAAATCGAGGCGTACATGTCTCTCATACGCCATGATCATAGCATCTTGAGCTAAACTACGAATTGGCATTGTAAGCTTGACTGCCAACCCTTTCTCGAGTGGCGTTTTTTCAACATGGAAACATCCACTGAATAAAGTAAAGACCAAAGGATGTCAACGCCTTGGTAATTAATTAGTCTAGGAACTTTAGTGAACTAGACAGGGGGGACAGGCCTAAGATTTAGAGTTTGCACTAGAGTCTCGGACATGCCCACCCGAGAGTGGGATACCGTTTCTATGTACCTGGGGAAATAATCACTCTTTGCTTCCCGTCACCCATTCATTCCACTAACGAAAGGAGACATCAAGCCACTGTTTCCTCGCTGAATCGTCCCAGACTTCAGAAGGACACAGGAGTGGACCAGCATCGGGCCATGGCTGCTTACTTATGGCATGCTAAACATGAATCGCCATACAGGCGCCACACCTGATGATTGACCAACGAACGCTGATCAAGTCACACCATGTAGAAGAACATATTTACAGAATACAGTATTATAGTTCAACAAGTATGCAGACAAGCCAAAACAATCGACCTGCAGCACGCCAAGGAGCGCTCATGCCGAATGCTACCTCAAGCTCCTGGTTACCGGTAGATCCCACGCCGCTTTTGATGCCCCTGATACTGCATCGTGGCTGATCTATTGATGCGATACGTCCGTTAATCATGGGCTATTCCCTCAGCAACTTATCGGAATTCTTCTAGGTGCAGGGGCTTCTCAGTCCAAGCACCTCGTACAGTACATTGAAAGTGCTATTAAGATGAGACATAACGCTCAGGCAGTAATACCAAAGCTTGGTAGAAGGACATCCGGATCACCCGTTCCGTGCTCACGCTACTAGGTTCCTCGTCTATCCCATATCTAGTCTGGGAAGCGACGGTTCCATATCTGGAAAGTCGTACTGAAACATGGTCCCACGGACATGACACGGGATCGTTGCGGAGATACTGCAAAACGTGGTGTCTATCACAGTTACAATCACATGGGACCTGTGCGTTTAAGCTTTCGTCAAGATCTCTTTTAGGAATCTGAGATGGTATATTGATGAATACTATTAACAACTTGGTATTGAAAAAAGGCTCGTTTAGTGCTTGTGAACACAAACACCCCTCTTTCGAAGCTTGGCAGCGACTGTCTTGGCATCCTCTGACAGATCGTTGGCGTTGAAACCTCCAATGGTGCGACGGGCCAACTTAACACTAGCCTCATCGTCGTTGGGAAACTTGGCCTTGACGCCAAAATCGTGACCCTTTGCAACGTAGAGCACCTCTCCACCAACCATGGTGAGCAAGACCTTTTGTCGACCAAGCTCCTCCTCGGGGACCTTGAAGAAGTTGTTTTCCAGAACAATGACGTCAGCCAGCTTTCCTTTTTCCAGTGAGCCGATCTGTTTGTCAGCGCGAAGGAAGCGCGCACCGTTGATGGTGATGGAGCGAAGGGCAGATGTGCGTGAGATGCCGCTGCCTGGGAAGACGCCGTCGAAAGGAGGGCCCTGAGAGGCTGGCGAGTTAGGATTTTCAGGGTCGCCCGAGCGTGTGACTGCAACTTTGAGGGCGAGGAACTCATCAAGAGGATCAATCTGCCATTGTTAATATCTAAAACTGGTTGTGATAGTTGATGGGATGAACTTACAGGCCAGTCGCTACCGTACACAAGAGGGCGGCCTCGCTTCTCAAACTGAGCCCATGCCTGAAGATTATCCAAGCGATACTCAGCAAGAGAATTGAACGTGTTGGGAATATAGAATGAGCTGAGCTGCGACCATTGGTAACTGACGATAGGGTCAACGCCGAACTTGGCGTATCTAGGCCAGTCACTCTCCTGGGTAAGCTCATTGTGGGCGAGACCAAGACGGATATCCTTGCCGGGATGCTTCTTGCGGAAAGCCTCAGCAGCGTCAAGACCGACCTGCACAGCGAGATCACCGTCGACGTGGAGCTGGGCATCGATATCGGCTAGGAAGAGCTGTTCGATGGTCTTGGTAAGCACGGCAGGCTTCCAGTAGGGGTCGTTCAGAGAATTCTTGTCGGGAGCCCAGGTGCCGTTCTCGTTAGAGGCGTTGACGGGTGCCCAGTATGGGTCGACGAGAGCGGCGGTGTTGGATGGGTAGGTGATGACACCGTCGATGAAGGCCTTGATGGCCTGCCACTTGAGTGTAGGCTTGGGTCCGACGGGGGACTTGTCGTTCCATGACGCCAATTTCTTGGTGACGTTCTTGACGAGAGCAGACACCCCATCCACTGAGCTGGGAGCCTCAATACGGTAGTCGAAGTAAGCGCGTGCAGATAGACTATCTTCGTCCTTGATGGCACTAAAGACAGTATGATGCTCCTCTTCAGCGGCAGCGTCCTGGAATGTGGTGATACCAGCTTCACGGAGGAGCTTGAGGGCGGCACGGCCAGCCTCGAGGTTCTCGGATTCTGTAGGAGGAGGAGGCCCTGCGAGAAGGCTAGAAGCGCCGTCTTGGAGAGCACCAGAAGGCTCTTGACTTCCTGGAAGACGGACGATCTTACCGTCTGCGGGATCCTTGGTGCTTTCATCGATACCCGAGAGGTCAAGCGCGCGGGAGTTGGCGAGGATAGTGTGGTAATCACTTGAGCGGATGATAACCGGTCGTTTCGTGCTGAGCTTATCGAGCTGAGCCTTTCCAACATTTCCACTCTTTGACACAAGGCCTGCATAGTCCATGTTGACAACCTCGATCCAGTCATCGTCACCCTTGTCGGCTTCATTATCAATACAGCCCTGAATATGCTCTAGTACCTCTACAATGGACAAGGTCTGGTAGCTCAGATCGCACTTTAGAAGGAAGAGACCTCCCGACACAAGGTGCATATGAGAGTCCACAAGGCCAGGCATAGCCATGCGGCCCTCGAGGTCAATAACCTTCGTCTTCTTTCCAATGTAAGAATGCGCCATCTTCTTGTCGCCGACATACTCAATCTTGCCCCCGCGTACGGCCATAGCGGTGACCATACTGTTGGAAGGGTTCATCGTATAGATGTTGCCATTGTAAAAGACCACATCAGCGGATTTGACTGCCCCTGCGACAGCAAAAAGGGCGCCGACGCAGAGGGTGAGAAGACCACGAGCCATGGTTGATTTGATGATGGGAGTGATGGTGGTGATAAACTATCGACTATTCATGCGGCGGTGGCAGCTTATATGCCTTCTATTTGAGGCCCTTGCATCACAAAAACAAGGGTTGGCCAACGGTTGAGATGGCATCAATTATGCCATTCTTTGCCCCAATTCAGTCAGAAAGCCGACCGGTCGGTACTTCAGCCTCTAGAGGCCCGGGGACTTGATCCCCTCACGATCCGGCGGCTGCATCGCCCAAGTTGGGTTAAAGCTCATGCATGCAGGGCTCTTCTTCTTAAGGATAAGTGGATTGGACCCTGGCACTGGCCGGGCCGGACATGACATGACATGCAAAGACCAGATTGAATTTCGACGGATCATGAGTTTAACGGAAGCTAAAAGAAAATCCCGCAATGTTTAAATTACAATCATGTAGCAAATGCTTACCACCTCTTCGTCAGAATAATGGACGAGGCCAAGCACAAAGTCAAGACTAAATAAATATACGAGTAGCACCAATGGCATCTTCTAAATCGCATTCTAGAATTATAAAATGACAGAAACGAAGATTTGAGAAGGAAAGGAAAGGAAAGAAATCCCATAGGTCTATATGGCTATGCTCCGTCGGAAAAATTCATCCCATCAACGTCTCATATCCGTTATCCATCATCACATCCATCCAGTACGTGTCCTTCTTTTCCTCGTCCATGCAGGCCCATGTCTTCTTGACAAGCATCAGCATTCGCCGAATCGGCTTGGCCGCCAAGATATTTTCAAAAGCGGAAAGACGGGCAAGAACTATCTTTCTTGCTTGAAGAACTTCTAATCCATTCAACGGTACCCTGAACCGTGGACTGGCTGCTATACTCGCAACGGGAGATCGTTGTAGATTTGCAATCGAGCAGTAAGAGCGACACATTGAGAGTTCACTACAGATACTCACGAAGAGCAACGGCTGAATAGACCTGCTTCGAGATGACGTCGGAATATCTTTGATCAGGTCTAGCACATGGAGTGCTAGGCAGGTCAGCCATGTATCTGCAAAAGCTCTCTCATCCGGATAAGAACCTGAGGAATCAGGCGAGCCAGTCATAAATTGCGCTGATTGTGCATATGGTACTAAAAGATCCGGAAAGTTTCGGTATAACTGAAGCAGCCCTGTGCATCGATAAGCTTCGGCAATTTTAACGAGGTGAATTGCTGGGGTTAGGTCGTCGCCAGCATCGACAATATCGCCTTCTTGTGGTAGCTCAATCGCACAAAGCTCCCCATGCAACCGCTCCGAAGCCAAAATTGCATCTTGAGCCTGTTGAATATCATCCTTGGAAACAAAACGTCGGGTGCGTAATCGCTTTCGTTCTTTTCGTACGAGACTGCCCACGCTGGCGACCAACTCCTGGACCTCAATACCAATACCTGTCTGAGGGTGAGGCATTCGGGGTTCGTGCATATCGAGGGACTCCGGCGGGACTGGCTGCGGCGCAGCACTTCTCATATTTGGGTCCAAATCCGTCACAAAAGAAAGCAGCATTTTCCAATACACAAGTGAGTTATAGAAGAAAAACTCCTTCTTCTTGTCGGCTAGCGCAAGGGGATCTCCGCGGGCTTCGGCAGTTATCACCTTGCGGGCTAGGACGTCGAATTGCGGTTGACCGAGACTGTCCGGATCGTGCCATGAAAGACTCATTCCTAACATGACTAAAGCCAGGAGAGATGACGTTTCTAATTCGGCAATCTTGGCTTCTCTAGACAAGCATATCATGGCTTGGTCTCGCAATCGATGGCCAACTGATGCAAAGGTAGGTGACACCTCTGAAAGACATGCGGCAGCCATACTCTGTGTAATGTAGTACAGAGACTGTGAGCCGGACCACATGTTTGAAATGGTAGTTCGATATGGGTTCATCGGGCTGTCATAACAAGACATCAGTCCGCATACTTCCTTGAAGTAATACTCGACGAGAACAGAGGAATGGTCCTGAAGAGCTTGGGCTAATGGCATTTCGATAACTTGGTCTGAAGCCTGATTTGAGGGTTCCACTCTTGTCAAGGCCTGCGAATATACTTGTGGCGGTTCTATCGTGGTAGTTGACCAGAGCCTGTCATCAGTTTGCTCTGGTGAAACCTGATCTGGTGTTTGTCCTAGTGATTGATCTGGGTACAGTTGAAGCATATCATCGGTAAATTGCATCAAAGGCATGGAACCATCCAGGGTTTCCTGCCCTTGAGGCTCGATACATCCCGTGTCGATGACATTAGAAAGATGATCTAAAAGTCCTTGATCATAGTAACTATTGACAAACTGTCCTGAGTGCTGAGGAGGTTGTGGTTGTGGTTGGGGTTGGTGTTGAGGCGGTGGTGGAGGCGGGGGTTGTTGTTGATGTTGTTGTTGTGGTCGCTGTAATGGTGGAGGTTGATAAGACGCATATATTGGACTTGGCTGAGTTTGCTGAGGGGGTAAGGCGACATCATCAACAGTGGCATCAGCAGACGTCTCAGGGGAATCCTTTGGCGGAGACTTTGATCCGCCTTTCCAGCGTAGAGGCTTTTGGTAACCTGGACACGGGATGCCTAGTCTCACACACCGGGAACAAGCGGGCTTGGATTCGTCACATTTGAGCTAGATAAGCGGTCAGAAAGGGGGAGGGGTCGGGTCACGGGTGAGGCAAAGACAAAGACAGTGGCTTACCCTTTTTGACTTACACACAGCGCAACCCGTGCGTGATCTGGTAATGTTCATGCGCGCCGCTGAATGTGTAGATGAAAGCATCATGACCCCGTTTGGTGGCATCCGTGTTGATGAGTGGAGATTTCAAGGTGCGGGATAGTCGGGGGTGGAGAAGAGAGATAGAGCTTCTCTCATCACGTGATTCTTTAGCGCAAAGCCATTGTCTCTCCTTATTGGATCTTTGATATGAGGTATCATTCCGTTGCTTACATCGCTGAGGAACATGTCTATCTCTCTATAACTTGGCTCTATTCGCAATATTATCACGTTGTGTGTTGTAAATGTCCAGATTCATTCAAATGTGCCCTCTCCAACACTATCAATGCACAAGTACCAGTACCCTTAAATCCATGTGGAACTACTTAGTAGCTTTGTACTACATCTCCACCTATTTAGGTATTCATTACCGTTGCCACCTCCTCAACCGTTCCGAGGTTGCCAAAATTCATCAACCATCACGGAAATACGGAAGAGATGACAAGAAATGCATCTCTTAACATGCGTGTCGTTTAACTTCCATTCTGAGACATGAGGTATAATCATTCACCATATTCCCCAGGAAATGGTCCATCAGTTCCCGAATATCAGCTACTGCTCCACCAACCCCATTCCCAACTCGGCATCAATAAGCTAAGGATATCAATACCTGAAACGGAATTTATATGCACAGGAATCATGGCTATTGTTCATTCTCTCTATTCAAGGGCCCTATCACTCCCAGCTATCTTAGCTATCTGTACCAAGAACGCCGTGTCGATGCTCCCTTGCTTTTGCAGCTGTCAATATCAAAGCTAATCGAGATGGCGTCGATAACACCAAGTCCTTCGTTCAAGGTGGCTCTTGTGCAGATGAAGCCAAAGGTAAGCCGTTACAAAGTTTATGACACTTGAACATTACTGACATTTAGAAAGCCCCTCGATGCTGATCATAACTTTGCACATGCGGCCGAGCAAATACGACTGGCGGCGGCTAAGGGTGCATCCTTAGCTGTCCTGCCAGAGTACCATCTCACAGGTTGGGTGCCAGAAGAACCATCTTTTGCCCTCACGCCTGAAGATGCCCAGAAATATCGAGAGAAATATCAGGCATTAGCAGCAGAACTTCACATCAACATCTGCGCTGGAACCTTTGTTACTCAAACTTCCAGTCTTAGCGATACAGCCAATCTTGATGCCAGACCTACACTCCTGAATACTTCTGACTTTATCGATCATGACGGAAACCTCCTTGGCACTTACACCAAGACGAACCTCTGGATTCCAGAACGTCTTACGTTAACTTCTTTTGTTGACCATGCTCGCAACACGTCCAAAGACGAGTTTGAAGCTCCGAACCCTCATCAAGTCATCGACACCCCTCTCGGCCGAGTCGGCATACTCGTGTGTTGGGACCTTGCCTTCCCCGAAGCCTTCCGTCAACTGGTCCTCGCCGGGGCCAAGATAATAATCATACCTTCGTATTGGACATCAGGGGATATGTCGGAGGAGGGTCTTGCATACAATGCCAACTGCGAAAAGATGTTTATACAGTCTGCACTGGTGACTCGAGCTTTCGAGAACACTGCTGCAGTGATCTACTGTAACGTTGGCGGACCCGCTGAAGAGGGCTTCTTTGGCTGCAGTCAAGTCACGTTGCCCATTGTTGGAACTGTTCCTGGAAGCTTTACTGATGGTGAGGAAACGATGCGTGTCCTGAATGTTGATATGCACACCGTGGATATTGCGGAACGAAACTACCAGATTAGGCAGGATTTAGCGAGGGAGGATTGGCATTACGGATATGACAGGGCCGCAACAGCAAAGCTGTAAGTCATTGCGTGCATCTTCTTTTATATCACATCATGAATCAATATCCGTGTACCGTTCCAAGTCATCATTATTTGTTGCATACGAAAGCTATACCAAAATTCAATCTCCTCATACCACAACCTTGAATAAGTACAAGATTATATGAAGACTTGGTATTATTGAAACTTGATGCGAAATATACACAACCACCTATCCTAAACTAAGAGATATTGGTCGTTACATTTTACTGACACAATGGCAGTCCCTGAACCAAGATCGACCTTGAATATAATGGAATGGAAACTTGAAATATAGCCTCAACTTAATTACAATAATGCAAATACCCAATAATCTCAAAAAATATCATTTGCCCATTCCACCCGCTTGCTTACCCGTGCCTTTGTCCAAACTTAACTTCTGCATTCGCCCGATTATGATTCCTCTTGTTTGGAATGTGCGCTAGAGACCACTTCTTTCTCAGTTGTCTGTGGTGGCTCCGACGACGAGTCAACCACGGGCAATTCTTCCCCCAAAATGAACTCAAGCTTCGGTCCTTCGTAAGTTTTTCGCTTCATAAACCACAGTACTGTTACGAAAACTATGAAGATACCCAATACGGCTGTTACGTAGTCTAAATCGTGTTAGCTGGTGATAAGTATGGTCAAGGGGCCAAGCTTACTCATAGTCGATAGGTTGATTGGAATCGCCGGTGGGAAGCAGAAAAACTGCAAAAAGGGTTAGCATAAGTTCTTGGGATAGTTTCCGCTTTGGGGCTATAACTTACAACAGATGTAACAAGGACAAAGATGACTGCAATGTAGTTCACGATATATCCGAACGTATGTCCTAGAGAAAACTCAGGGGGTTCTGCGAGAACAAGTTGTCGGCCTCGGATAAGGAGGATAAGAACTGGCGCAGCGTATGACAGGTTGAGGAAGAGTGTACAGCTCGCGATATAAGCGTTGAAGGCAACCTCCGGACCTTTGGTTTGTTAGCACGGTTCTGACAGCATTTGGAATGAGGAGGCCTACCTAGATATAGCAATCCAAAGAGAAGGTTGAAAACAGCTTGTACCAGAATAGCTCGAACGGGAACATTGAGCTTAGGGTGAAGATGAGAAAGGCTATTTGCGTTAGACATACAGTACAGTAATTTAATGGTCAAGGAGTACTTACTACTTGGAGAATGGAGTTCCATTGTCTCGTGCCATGGACCAAAGAAGACGACTTCCAGAAGTAACACAGCCATTTGCTCCATTGACAAAGCACAGGGCAACAGCAACACTCAGAACTGTAGCGGCAACCTTGCTTTTAGTTGCTTGTAAAATCATCTCGGTGAGGGGACTCTGAGTAGGTGACGCGAGAAGGAGATCCAGGTCGACGAAACAAAAGAGCATGACCAAGATGAATACAATACCACTAGAAAGTTTAGCACGTTTCCCACGGCTATAGCGGGAGGGTATCTTACGTTACGCCACCAACCAGAACAGCAGCTACCATGGCTTGAGGGGCATCTTTGGAAGGTCGAGGCATTTCTTCAGTCATGTGTGCCACAGCATCAAAGCTACATTGGTTAATAATACGCTACACTATAGTTTAGAGAAAACTCACCCGATCATACTCAGAGCTGATTGAAGCAGTCCAAGCATCCAAGCAGTGCCATCGCTCCATCCAGTTGTGTTGGAAAAGTTGGTAAAGACGAACTTGGCATCGGTTTTGGGAGAAGTGGAAAGAAGTACGATACTAATGACCACGACACTGATCAAGGACCAATACACTAAGATAGTTTAGCATGCGGCTTCAAGAGTCGCATACGGTTTCGAAGGACTTACATGCACCCTCATTCCAGCGGTTCAAAATTGGATAGGCGAAAATGTTCAAGAAGACGCCGACAATTGATACTGCTACAAACATCAAGTATGTACCCCATTGGGTGATCTCGTAGGTTCCGCCAGAGCCAGCTACTGCAGCGGCGGCAAGGAAGCGAGCTAATTTGTTGTAAGCGATTTTGATAACGATTAACCGAAAAGAAAAAGGGGGTCAAATTACCTCCAAAGTAAGCAGCAGTCGTGTTGAGGGTTAACCATCCAGCGATGTTGATCCATCCAATGATGAAACTCTGTTGCAAATGAGTATGGTATTAATTGAACTGGCGATGTTATTCTCACCATCAGACTCTTCCATTTTTTGGTTGACAGAGCAAAGGAGTAGTGATATTGCCCTCCGGCTGTAGGATACAGGGATGCCAACTCTCCGACACTTGCGCTTAAACAGATATTGCAAATAACGCAAAAGATGAAGCCGTAGACAAAACTAACGGAACCTCCAGATGGCATAACAAGTCCTAGCGATCCGGCGAGAGAGATCCAGGTGCTGTTGGTTGTGAGTATGGTTGAGTCAGATCATGATGTGGTCAGATAGATGTCTTACTTGAGAATCGCAAAAGCCATGCCAATCATGGTAATCTTGGAGAACCTCTTTTGGAGGTGACCCTCTTGGGCCTGAGTTTCTGCCGCCATGATTGCGACGACTTACAATGGGAATTGAATGAGGTTGAGCAAAGTCTTGGCTTTCAACTGCGCCGCGACCAACAGGATCAAAGACGCGACTTGGTTTTAAGTGTTTTGTCCCTGTCCCTTATCTCAGAATCGACGGATGGGATACGAAGTTGATGTCACCTTACTCGCGTCCTGCATGGGTCCCATGGCCAATCGGGGGTGGACCGACCGGTCTCTCCGCGTTGCGGGGGAAATGGAGTTCAGGATACAAGACTAGACCTAGACCGGCAAAAATAAGCTTAGGAATTCCATATGTCCGGCTCTAAAGGGATGGTGGAGATGAGCTGTTCTTCGGCAGATAATGGAGTGATAGGTACATACTTCATGCAGGTGATAAGTTGATAACAAAACTGAACCCTTGCTTTTGGTCACCCATGGACAGTTATGGCAACTGGACGGAGACAAAATAATCCAATGCTATTCAATCATCAATCACTTGATAAGATTGATCAAGAGCAACAGTCATCAAAATCATGTCAGCAGTAGCTCAGCCACTTCAGCCTTGTCGGCAACTTTCGCTCACCTCCGTTACTGTCCGGAGCTCCAGGGTATGTTCCGCGAGAAACACGGGCTAAGACAGCATGTTGGCCCGTTCGAGAATGTTGTTCTGAAGCAAACCTTATTCTTCACACGGACAGTCTGTAATACTCAGCCCGTCAGTCTAGTCAATTAAAGTGAATTGAGATCTGATGTGAGATAAGCCTGAAATGAGCACACAGCAAAGATGACTGAGACATGGTCAGCAATGCAACCCAAATGATACCTCACTTTAAGCAAAAGGGGTATTAACACAGACGCAAAACCCTTTCCCCCTTCTCTTTTCAAAACTCTGTTTACAGTCACTCTGATGAGGCTGGAATATCGTGCCAAAAACTTACCCCTGACTTCAACTTTAATCACACCAGCTATTTAAAGCTCTGCATTAGCTTGCCCTAGAAGCATTGTGGAACATTACTTATATCCGGGACATGCTATAAATAGTGTTTATATCCGACCAGGTAGCGATAAAGTTCTCTTGAGGTATAGATGTTTTCTCTTGTCTTTGTTAATCCTGAGATTAAATGATTGTGAAAATGACAAAGCATGAAGCACTAGCATGAAACCTTACGTAGGTTGTTAAACAATCAATCCAAATTGGATGTAGGGATACATAATGACTCTGGATCCTTAATCCCATCAGGCCGACCCAGATGAAGCTCCCTAGCCAACCCTAGTGGATTAGTATTGCTCGAAGTGCAGGATATTGCAGAGTGTATATTCTCTTAGCTCGACCAGGGAGATTAGGTGATGCCATAATTCTAGCATGTAGCCCGTGAGAATCCTCATCTAGCCTCACGTCGTATCTCCGTCCTTCCCACAGTGGTGAGACGGCTTTAACGATGAATTCTATTATTGCAACATCATTCAGGGCTGATTCATCAGGAAGAAGAACATAATAAAACACCGTTAGCAGAATATTGTATCAAGAAAGATCAATTCAACTATAGAGGTCTAGACACAACACTTGGATAACTAAGTTATAAGATCTTGAACTACTAATTGACCCTGCGAAAGCGGTAATGACTGTGTTCCAACATATTCTTCCCATAAATCACAACTCAAAGTCACTCAGCCCGGGCGCCACCATCCTTCTCCCTAGTGACCTCCCATTGGTGCTCGTAGCCAAAGAACCTAGACGGCTTGGCTGCATCCTTTGGATGCTCTGCATTGCCCGCCTTGAAGAAAATCTTGAGGTCAGGCAGCTCACTGATGTCGAGTAATCGGTTCGGTACCTGCAGTAAATTTTGTTAGTCTTCACCATATCACTTGGGACGAAAAAGAACACTTACCGCAACAGCCCTCCAATGCAAATTGCGAGCCAAATACTCCACAACATGCTTCCTTTCTAGGTGACGAATGCCTTCCCATCTCTTGTCCTGGCTCAAAGCTCGCTGCAAAAGCTGAAGGGTGACCGGAATTTGACCCTTGGATAGTTGATGGTTGTCTTGTTGCTTCTGGCAGTTATCGTATTTGATGCCATTTTTGTTTCCTCGCGTCCAGTAGTTAGAAGAAAACGTATGAAGACTACCCACATGGTCAACGCTCAGCTTATAGTCTGCTGGGTCCTTGGGAATGTCGTCTTTGTTGCCAATGAAGAAGTGAATGATGTAGCTGCTTCCGTTCAAGGCAAAGCGGTTGTAGATGATGTTGATCACATAGTCATTCTCAAGACCCTCCATGTTCTGTTCGGAGGCACTTGTTGTTGGCCTTGATGCCCGTGATAGGAAGAGAAGTGAACCCAGACATTTGAGCAGCAGAAGAAGTCTCTGGAGAAGATAGAGGAGAATGATTGTGGATTTGATGGATTGATTTGGAAGATTTGTCTTTTCAAGGAAGCAGAGCATTAGCAATTTATATATCTTGTCCTGCTTGCCCGGTAAGTCCGACCTATATGAAGTAAAGGACGACGTTGAAGCCATGTCTCATATGTGATTCCTTTTATAGTCGTGAGTTTTGCATCATCACGGTGTCGAACTGCGGGGCACCAAGTTCGTGATCCCTTTATCACATAGCTGTGAGACCCGCGTACCTATGGGAATGTGATTATTGATTGTGGCTGATACAGCGGTGAGGGAATCAGATGATCCGAATCGAATGATTTTGGTCCAGTCCTCGATCCTGTACATGCTTGTCTCCGTTGAAGAACTAAATGACTTTTCCATATCATTGTGGCAACTGTAGCAGTCCAAGCGCCACATCTCAGCGATAGCTGTCACAAACGGCGATATAACAAAATGGCAACAGAACCAAGGGGTAGTCATGCTATACTATGACTCAATTTTAACTGGATAATGCCTACTCCAAGGAGGTCAACCAGAGTTGAAACAAACTCTTTGATGCCTGTGTTATAAGTATCTGGAAGGTTGATGCACGCCAATCCACTCTCCTGGCCGAAAGCAGAATGTCTTACATGCTTTTTCAGCTTTCGTGGGATAGCAACTGGCATGAACCTGTTGTTAGTGAGCGGAACGATAGTCCTGAAACATGCATACTTAGAGACGTACTTAGGCCTGCCGTGGCTGACTGGGCCTTGTAGTGGATGTAAAAGGCTAGATGATGGAATGCATACCACTAAGCTTGAATAGAGACCCAAGATCCTGTTAATATCACAGCAAATCATGCTCACCGTAGGAGTCACACCCATTTGCTTTCTAGAGGGCTGTCTTTGAGATTATGTTACAAAGTAATGTCACTCGGCAGCATTATACATCCAACGACGTTAATATGATCATGTTTTAGTAACGGATGGAATGCAATATGTGAAGGTGTGAAGAAGATGAAGATAAGTAGTAAAACTACAAACGTCTGACAAGTGAAAACACATGTGGCGTGGAAGCGGCTGAGACTCTACAGAGTAGCGTGGCAGGGATCTTGATAAAGTCCTATTATTCGACAAGTTTTACTACACTACTACATTCAGCCCTCTGCATACATTCAGCCCTCAGAGTATCAGAAAGGTTGGCCCCTCGGGACGTGGGCGATGAAATTAGTAGGTCAGTTTATGGCATTTAGACTATGAGCTTAGTCCATTTACTTTTGTACCCTAAAGGTCAAAGATCATCATTTTTGCCTCCCACTAGGCGGCATAAAAGATACAAACTGATGGTAAAGGAACGCAAATCGATTCTCCTCATGTCACATATCTGCTTGTTTTGGCTCTGTCCTTTTCAGCTTCGTGAAGTTAACCGCTAAGCTACATACAATGCAGCAATAGTTGTAAGATGTTCTTTCACTATTAGAAGGCATGACATGTGATATGATGATTTGATTGATTGAAGAGCTGAGAGAAGAGAGAAGGAGGCACGAAAGAGCTACATCCATTGATGTGATCCGAAGAGACCACATGACTAGACACGTGATACCCTCAATATCCAACACTTAAACTACCCAGGCTGCACGACGAGTTCTTGATTGATAAAATCTGCTGTAGATAAAGTTTAAAATATAACTGACCACTTACACAGAATCACACAGTCCTCTATATATACTTGTGCCTGAAAATCTAATTAGAATGCCAAGATTTATTGATTCCCCATAGTATATGATTGTTTACTAATAATTGTTTACAGCAAGCCTGGCGATTTACCTTACTTAGAAAGTACTATTTCTAGCAACACCATCCTTAGCTTAATACTATCCCTCTTGGGTACTATCACTTTAATTTTAGATACCTAGGTTAAGCTTTAAACCCCGTGGCCTTTTCTCCCTTGCTGATTGGTTCATTCCGACAAGGCACAACGCAGAAACATACCGGCGAGGCAGAATCACCTGGTTAAGGGATGTGAGGGAATACTTCATGATATGTAAATAACAAACAACTGAAAATAAACAACTGATACAATACACATTCACTTCCAAATCCATCAACACCATTCGCCATCATGGCTTCTTCAACTTTAAGGGATCCTCAAATTGTATACCAAGACACTTCCGGTACGCGTTGTCCAGCATGCGGACACAAAGGCGAGCCTTTTATAGTTTCTACATCAAGTACCTCGGCCGGTGGGGTGGCATTGCAGTACGTCAGAAACCACTAAACGTTTCAATCGTTAGTTAGATAAGAAAGGCTCATTGTTTTTAGTACATTTATATTTTGCATGTCTATATTAGCATGTGCTTGCTGCTTTTTGATAGGCGGAATGGACAGTTCACTTCTTTTCTTCTGCCAACGATGTGGACTGCGTCTTATCTCTGAGAGCAATGTGCACTCAAAAGTCAAGTACTATGACTCTGACATGATCTCAGAGCAGGCCGTGTCGGACAAGAAAGGAATCTTGCCGAGCCCGAAAATTGTCAAGAATCCTGTTGGCCCTCCAGCCGCCGTGAACAAGGATTGGATTGTGAATCCCCAAAAGCGCTTGAGCAACATGGTACCGGTCCGTAAGCTCGGTATAGAGAAGGGTCGATGCAAGATACCGTCCTCATTCACCAGCATGACACCTGGGTTCTCTACGTCCTTTACCGTTGACACACCTGGGATGGAGCGACTCGCCGATAAAGAAGAAGCACTATATCTTCTATCATCCGGTTGTGCATGGAATAGAAATCAGTCCGGCCCTCATTTCCAAGTTTTCATGCAGTCTGAAGGCAGACAAGCATTTGAGATGGCACAAGTCCATCTCTGCGGGACTATCTCCAATGCGGATATCAAGGTAGTAGATCGTGAAGTAACGACAGGAAAGAGGTGGACCACGTACCAGATGCAGGCCGAGCAAGAAATCGCATGGTCACTCTCTGGGTCTGGTATCTTATGGCACAGCTCACAAGGCGTACTGATGTGGAATTTGCGCAGGATTTCATCTGACGGAGACGGTGCTGAGGGACGCATGTTGTGTCTCCTTGACGCCTACGACAGAGTAGTTGTAGCGGTATGGAAGACAAAGAGACCTGGTGGTGAGAGTGGACAATGGTGGGAGATGAGGGTCTACGTTGGTGTGTCTGACGACTTTTTAGGTGAGGTCATTGCGAGTTATGTAGCTATTTGTGTTCAGAATGAGAGGATTGCGCAGGCACATCTAAACGACTCAAGCTGAGACTGAAAGAGTTATGTAAAAGTAGGGACAAATCAGAGCGGGTGGGTGGTTTGTAAATTCAATTTATAGTTCAGAAT
Source organism: Fusarium armeniacum (assembly GCA_013618295.1). NCBI lineage: Eukaryota > Fungi > Ascomycota > Sordariomycetes > Hypocreales > Nectriaceae > Fusarium > Fusarium armeniacum. The sequence goes on along the minus strand of JABFER010000016.1, from coordinate 30,320 downwards.
AGCGAGTACCTAAGAGTGAAAACAGAATAAGAATACATGCAGATGACTCAACTAGTACAAGCTTATTGAATAGCAAAAAGATCCATTCAAACAAGTTGTAGGTCTTAAAGAGATTTATATACTGGAGACTATGTACATGCCTTTGGGACATTAAGAAACGTCCTTACATACAACCGTAACTATAATCTAAACTCGTTACTGAAACTCATACCGCCAATAAAAGTACAAAGAAAAATTAAATCATCGCACTAATCAATGTCCCGCCCTCGAGATTTTGACTGTGGTCATTGTGGTTTTCGTAATGCCGGCCGAGGAAGAACCTTTGTATCCCGAACCGCCTGCGCCCTCGTCGTCACTCGACTGTACGTCAATGTTACCGAGTACTGTCGCATGATTGGTAAATCCATGAGGATTCGTTATCCTGTCCCGAAGCTCATAATCACCGTTGATGCCCTCTTGACTGCTCGTCTCATCATCTTTTCTGTGGCCACTCGACAAACTATGCCAGTTTTTCCCGCTGAGCCTTGTCGCGCTTCGCAGTGTCCCACGACCATAAGCACTGTTTCCAGTAGTCGGGGTCTTTTTGGAGCCCTTGCCATAGTAAGTGCCGAGGAAGCGTCGGAATAGCGGCTTGAGACACGGCAGACTACCGCCGATGACACCAACGTTGAGCTCGACGACGGTCCAGATGCTAATATTACGAGAGTCCCAAAGCCAATCGCCGACCTTGCCGTAGTTGGTGACATAACCGACTTTTACAATGGCGGCGGCGCAGGCAAAGACACCAAGGCCAAGAATGGCAAGTAGTGTCATTCGAGTCCGGAAGTGGACGTTGAGGTTCCATAGCATGGGTGTAGGAATGATGATGGCGAAGAAGAGATCAGTCAAGATATTGAGAGCAGCGTTTGTGTATGATAAGCTTTGTAGTGTGCGCTGGTCCCAGCACTGCATGGGGACTAGGGGGTCCCAGAGAGCACGAAGATCCTTACACTGAAGTACCACGGTCTTGGGGACATCAGTATGCTGGGCTTTGTAGCTGAAGGATTTGACTTACAAAAAAGCATCCAATGGTGTAAATGGACATGAATATCATGATACCACAAATAAGCCAACGGTAAAATTTGGTAGAGGCGATTCGTAATAGGGCACATCCCACGGATAGCTTGACAACACAGATGGCAATAAGGAAAATGGGTTGACTGATGAAGTTGAGCTTCATTCCTTTTTGAAAGACAGCTGGATCAACATCGCCAACGTGCTTCCCAGCACCATAAGCCACAGAAGCAACAATGACACCCTCTCCGGCCCAATTTAGGGCCATCGTTAATATCATAAAGGCATCCTGTCACATTGGTCAGCATTGTTTCACACTGCAGGCGATAGCTAGGGAACAGGGTGGTGGGAGGAGTCAGGAAAGACAAAAGCAAGTATAATGCTATGTTAAAATCAAACTTACATCCCATCCAGTACCACGAATGATGAATACTCGCACATATAAACGAGCAAGCACAACAATTGTAGCCAAAGAAACAATAAAAAGGGTAGAGCCAAGAATAGCAGCAGCTCCGTCTTCGTCAGGATTTGAGGGTAAGTTGGCTGGATCCATGTTGGATCGACAGAAAGTCAAAGATTTACAAGAGTCCCTAGAGCATGGGAAGGATAAAGTAGCAAGACAAGGGAAGCAAGGCACATAATAAGAAAAAACAGATGCACAGGAGAGGGGGCGAAACGTGCTTACCAAGGGGGTATTATCAACAGGCGAGCTGCCTCTCACCTAAAGAGCCTGGACACCACGTTTCTAACAGGGTTTCAGCATAAGCTAAAACATGTCAGTCCCACGGTCTAGCACCGCAGATGAGACCCTTTGAGGATAGCAGAGATGCAGGTTCGGCGGGGTTTTCCGAAGTAGAAAGATCAACATCTTGGTGCAAGGTATGATGAACTGAATGAGTGATTTCGCCTGCAAGCTCTTTGACTCAAATTTCCTATTACAGCACAAATCTGTCATGTCAAAGTGTTCGTATCAGGTATTGGCTCATTTCCACATTTTCCAATCGGAGAAAACTGCCAAACTAAAGTCGGATCAACTACCCAGTTGATGCATACTATCATAGTGCCGAGACATATTCACCAGCCTCCTGACATTAAGCGTCTTACACGGCCTGTTCCGTCTTACACCCCAAGTCCGAAAGGAGGTACCTGGCAGTTAGCTACGTGGGGATAAAGCGGTAGATCCGGTACGCAACATAATCCGAGAGCTAGATCCATCAGTTTGGCCAGGGTGTGGTGATCACATGTATCTGCAAGACGACTGTTGATGAAACGCCAAGGGAATCTGATATAGTATTTCTACATTCGGTTTACTACCGCCGAGGCTAAAAGATGTACACGCCCAAAGCGCATGCAGGACCTGCGGGGCTTCTTCTCCGCTAGGAAGCGAGTTGATGCTTTCTGTGCAAGTCTGCGAATGCAACTGCAACGGCTTTGCATAAGAAGAGATGTTAAACAGGGAAGGTGTCAGACACAATAGAGTGACAATCACTGTTTGTCTCAATTGGATTATATATCATAACATATATATCTCTGGGGTTGATCAGGTCGAGTTGTATGTAAACTGGATCCCTCCATGATTCGCGAGAGGGGGGATCTACATGTCGATCAGTGAGTTCGGATGGAAATATGATCAGAAGTGGGTTCTGTGCCTTTGTTACCCTATCGAATCTTGTTTTTTTATGGAGTTTTTACCTTGAACCATTCCTCGGTTCTTCATCGAGAGATCCAAAACACTAGAGACTCGACACGAGTCAGGTCTAATACTATGTAATCCCCTTTCCCTGTGTCCCCATCTTCCCCGCTGGTACTAACGGGAATGGCAGTCTTTTTGTTAGTGTCGGACATATTTTCAGATATGGATGGATACCTTGCTCCACTTGACGGAACGCTTCCGGATCGTCGCTCTGCCATTGCCATCCCTCGGTGTACTAATGAAAGCCCCATTGATACGGATATGGATAATACACTTGGTTAAAGTTCATGATTTTCAAAAAGGGGCTCAGTCATCACATCATATCATCAACTGAACCATATTCCCCTGAAATATCTATTGCAACAAAATGCGCCGCTGGTGTGCCTCTGTCCTGCATATAAACCCCTGTCACTCTCTAAACTTTACCTCAGTCTTCCAATACTCCCTGTTCGCTCGGCAGGATCACAATCCTAAATCGGATTAGATCTAAGTCTCTGTTGAACCCCTGCCTCGGTTCAACGGTATGTATGAGGTTTAGATAGTTCCAAAACTCCACATTCGCCACGCTCTTCCATCTCGTCCTGGCTTTTTGGTCATTGGCCCGTGGCTAATTGCCGTCAGCTCAAGCCGATCCCTACCTCAGACCTACTGTTGAATGAATCTACACGATGCTCCAATTGTAAGGTACCATGGTAGAGTTCTTACCCGCTGTCGTAGTAAGGTCTGGAATGGGGAGCCAAGACCACTCATTTCCTTGTCTTGGGCCTGGGGCCCGTTGTTCATGCAAGTCGACTTAACCAAAACCCTGTTTAAGGAGACTCGCATGCAGTATATAGTTCACATATTCTGCTTGATCGTCACTCTTCACTCACAGGTCATTCAAGTCACAATCCCCAGAGTTGAAACCTGAGCAATCCCTGTCCCTTGTTTATTCTGTTTTCCTCGTTCTTTATCGTCATCATCATGCGTGCTGGACTTCTTTCCCTTGTGGCTCTCAACGCTGTCAGCGTTCTGGCTGCACCCCAGCCCACCACAATCGATGCCTCTGCTCCTGAGGTGACAAACATTGACGAGATCGCTGATCTTGCTGCTGCCGCTTACAAGACTGCTCAGGGACTCTCTGGGGGCAAGACAAAGCGTGCCAACACCTGTGACTGGAGCAAAGTACGCGTTCGACGAGAATGGTGAGTTTTAGCACGCTACTGCATGTTATATGAGTAAGCACGGTACTAACTACCGATAGGAACACTCTTTCCAAGAACGACAAGAAGGCTTACATCAAGGCTGTCAAGTGTCTTCAGTCGAAGCCTGCAAAGGGTCCTACAGAATTTGCTGCCGGTGCCAAGACAAGATTTGATGACTTTGTCTCGGTTCATCTCAATCAGACTGGTACCATTCATTATACTGGTAACTTCCTCTCGTACCATCGTTACTACACGTGGTTGTATGAGGAGGCTCTCCGGAACGAGTGTGGCTACAAGGGAACTCAGCCTGTAAGAACCCCAACAAAACTATAGTAATGCGTCTTGATTACTGATATGCTTCAAAAGTACTGGGATTGGTCTCTCACTGCCATTAGTGGCCTGAAAAAATCATCCCTATTTGATGGCAGTGATACATCCCTCTCTGGCGACGGTGAGAGCACTGGCGAAACCCGGGACATTGTTCTCGGCGCCTCCAGTGGTCTTCCTCCTGTGTACCTTGAGCCTGGCAATGGAGGTGGCTGTGTCACGTCAGGTCCCTTCAAGGACATGAGCGTCAACCTTGGGCCTGCAGCCCTTGACCTCCCTGGCGGCGAAGTCCAAGCCAACCCCCGTCCCCTCGACTACAACCCCCGCTGCCTGAAGCGTGACCTAGGCGACTCAGTTAATCGCCGCTTCGCTAATGCCACATCTGTCCTGAACAATATTGTCCAGCCCAAGAATGTCTACGACTTCCAGATGCAGATGCAAGGTGTCCCAGGTACTGGAGATATTGGTATCCATGGCGGTGGTCACTATGCTCTTGGCGGTGACCCTGGTCGGGATGTCTACACTTCTCCTGGCGACCCTGCTTTCTACTTGCACCACTCCATGATTGACCGTGTCTGGTGGATCTGGCAGATGCTTGACCCCAAGAACCGTATCAATGGAAAGGATGCCCTTGCAGGCACAAACACCTTCCTCAACATGCCTCCCAGTGCCGATACTACCTTTGACGATAACATCTACATGGCCTGGCTTGGACCTGATAAGCAGATTAAGGAACTCATGAGCACTCAATCTGGTCCTTTCTGCTATGTCTACCTGTAGACTGTGGCATTATTAGAGTCAAAACAAATTCATCTTCACGCGCTAGAACGCTCCAATTACATCATGATAATACAACTGGCTTTGCTAAGATCGACTTTCGACTTGTTGTCATTTTGTGAAATATAGATTTGCGATGATGTCCGTTTGTAACTATAGATTCGCTTTCGCTTAGTAGATCGGCCCAACAACCTATAGTAACTCAGCAACATGGATTTGAGCAACCCTGTAGTCACATTGAAGGGGAACATGGAGGATTGCCAAGCTAAGCGTTCCCAATCCAAGTCTATCTATGGGTGAGTGATTTCTATCGACCCTACAGGGTGCATTGCCGGCTAAATTACTGCCACAGCCTGCTCTACTTGCCACCCTGAACCAACTGCCTATATGAGCATCAGCTCCTGATGAAATCCAAAGCATGTCGTCCCTCACCCCATATATTCCCTGTATTATGTCTCCACACTGCCGAGTTTGATTTGCTCCTCTACGGGCCGAGCCCTAATGCAACCATATTCCCCGCGAGAAGAATGATGCACCCTGGCATCTGCTTTTTGTCCAATGTCACCTTAGCGGGGTGGCTTAGGAGCCCTGGGGCTATACCAAGAAGTTTTATAATCGTTTGAGCCTAGGATGTGAATATCTTGGCTTGTGAGCCGTTTCAAGAATAACAGGACTGATTTATCGAGTTGATTTGATTCGCAGATATTCGGCAATTATCAAACCGTAACACTGAAGGCTGCTATGGACCTAGAGATAACGACCAAGACGTTTACCTTTTAGTACAATCGTAAAAGCCTCGTCCACTCTTGATACCCAAATTGCCTTCATCCAAGAACTTCTGCAGATATTCCCTGGGTTCGCTTGGGATATTTCCCCTCGCATCAGCGTAGTGCTGTTCTATGTCCATGACAACATCCAACCCTACCAGATCCATCTGTTCAAACGGTCCCTTGGGTGTCTTCAGAACTCCTTTGAAAATGCCATCGATTTCCTCGGGAGTTGCGACACCTTCTGCTGCTGTGAGAAGAGCCTCTCGCTTGATAGCTGCCCATATTCTAACAAATACAGTATTAGTCATTGGACGTGCTGGATTAAACACAACAACTTACCTGTTGTAAATGTAACCCATCGAGGGCTTCTTGACGTGGAACGGAGAAAAGCCGTGAGCTTTACATTGTTCCATCATCAAATCGACATACGATTGATTCGTAGTTTCGTGACCCATAATTTCGATTTCTGAACAAGTTAACACAATGGCCGCTCTATGTTAAGAATTAAATGCTTACCGGGCACTTCGGGTGGCCAATCTATAAATTTCAATATTAGCAAGAGTTCTCTAAGAAACATTCGCATTCACTAACAGGAGTGAGCACTCAGAAACCGGCTTTCGTGCTTCAAGTCAAGACCCTTCAAAATCTCAGAACAAGAGTAACTGCTAGAATTCGAAGCAATGATTGTTTCTTTTGGGGCGATAGAATCTAGTTCCTCGATGACTTTCTGTTTAAGGTCAAGTCGCTCAGGAACACACTGGGAAATCAGCACCTCCCTCTTTTAGATAAAAAAGCTTATTTACCTCCACTATCAACCACGCAGCGTGAACTGCCTTAGGCAGTGTATCTCTGGAATGGGTAATTATCTTTCCCCATGAAGCGTTTTCCTTTTTGGAGCTCCTTTGGAACTCATCGATAGCCTTGAGGCTGGCTTGAAGTTGAGCCTCCTGGCCGTCGACCAGATGGACATCATTGCCTGTACTTGACCACTAAGGATATATAGAGTCAGCGCTGAGATTGAGAACATGAGCCATTCCAATGTCGCATATTGCTTTCAAGCACTGACCATAAACGCAAGGCGTCGTCCCTGGGTCCCTGCACCTATTAATGTGACTGATTTCCTAGGAATTGTCGTAAGTACCATCGTGTCGAGTTAGGTTTGTACTGAGATGAGAAGTTTGTTGGATTCCTTCTGTTAGAGGAAGTGAAGTATTTACGAGTAAATAGACATCTCGAACAAAGAAAATATCCATTGTCAATTCGGATCCGATCGATACTGTGGCAAATAACCCCACTTAGTTAGATCTCTAAGATGTCGTCGGATCCGATAACAGAAAAACAGGATAATCGTACCCGAAGGTTCAGTTGTGATGTCGGTGGCTGACTCGCTTTTGTTGGAGTAATTTTAACCTTTCCGCCGTGCGGAAAAGGTCCATGAGCTTGCAGAAACATTGGTTCTACCTGCCGAGAGAGCGAAATGACAGAACTGGTTTCAGGTTGGCTACCTATTTCTCTATCCTAGATCCACTAGGCTTGACATTTTCTGCTATCTGCTGGATACATTTACCCTTGAGAGCAAACAAGATGCAAAATGATTAATCAAAATTCACATGCAAACATTTCGTTTGACTCTAGCGGAGAACTGGAATAGCGGCACCGTTAAAATAGCCAGCCAGACTTTGGTGTTCGGACTATGGCGTTTGATTGTGTACTATGTCCGGAACTGTTGAAAACTTTGCTATTGCGGCTTGAACAGATTTCGAACTTTGCGGTAGGTGCTTTAACGTTCTTTGCAAAGTCGAAAGTAAACTCTGATACGTTTCTTCCGTGATCTTCCCTACTCCAAAATCGCGATCAATTGCCTTTCGTAGCAGCTGTACCCCTGCCACCGCATGATGGGGGTAGGGATCAATAGACACGATCGGTATTGTAAATACTGATCTCCCTCCATCCCGAGGATCGTCGCGAGGCCTTTTTAGTGCAAAAGTATTATGTAGGCCAAACGCCAGTGTATTCATTATTGTGTTCTCGGCATCGATGCTTATGTCCGTGATATCCTGTAGTAGGTCTTGACGATCGGTGGCCTCGATTATGTCGACTAGCATCAATATGCTGAGGTGATAGTGAAGCATAAGAGAGACTATGTTGCCGGTTAGTGCGAACACCTGGATTGGATTTATGATGTACTTACACCAACGCAGCTTGGTCTGTTGACCGAGAAATGGCATTCTCTTGTGACACTCATCCAAAAGAGGACGGTATATGATACCAAACTGCTTTATGGAATCCACCACAGCAAAATAGGATTTCCGTACCTCGGGCTCCTCGTGGCCGTCACGCAGCGCTTCTTTGAATATCGCTGTCAACTTCCATCCGAGTAGCTTCCAGGAGGCACCGGCAGCAATGATCTGATTTGCCCTCTCGTCCGTCATTTCGGAGCTCGCTTGCTTCCACTGACGGGCATTTTCATCGAACATCTTGGCACAAGTCCTGACCAGACGCCAGGGGAGTTCTGATTCGAAACCAAACAGTCCAGAGGATAGCAACGGGCGGCAATTGAGGGTAAGCGATGCTGAAGTATCAAACGTCAAGGCGGCCCAGTACACAGTGCTTTCTGCGTTGATAAAGCCAGAGGATTCGATCGATTCGGGTGTTGTGACGATTGTTTCCGATCTCAGCGAAGGGGAGACTTTGGAGCCGCTGAACTGGAGGTTTCTTTGACGAGCTCGTAGATTTTGGATTTGCTGCAATGCTGCATGAACACACGCTTGGCCGGATATACCGTCTGTCTCTTCGTCCTCCGAAATCCCTTCAGGTATTGGAGTCAAGGCAAAGAGGAGTAGTGATAACATCGATCGGTAGGAGGGTCTATTGATGATGCGCAGCATGTCTCTTCGGGCGTGTCTCCAAAGATTCTGCACAAGGTTACAGTGGCTTTCGTAAGATTCTACTGCAGACGTTACAGGGAGCCAGCGCGCAGCAAAGGCACAAATGGTGCTTTGCAGAGACTGTTCAGCCTCCTCACCTCGGCCAGCTAGTTGGCTACTGCCTGAATCTACTATGCACTCATCGAGATGGCGGCAGAGATCAGATATACTGACGTATTTGTCGGCTAGAGTATGGCCAAATCTAAAAGATTGTTAGTCTCTACCTGAGATAGGGGTTTTGATACTGACAAGAACGGGCAGCTATAGCTTCCCATCCAGGAGCCAAATACAACCTCAAATCCTTCTCTATACAGGGTATCGAGCCATTTGATATCCAAGTCTTCCATACTGTCATTAGTCACATAGTTCCTAGGTGGGTTTGTATGTCGTGATGGTAGTATCGGCTCTGGGACCACTGAAGCCATGGACCTGTCGCCAGGGATGGCGATATCTGCTTCGAAAGTATGAGCCTGATCAAGGACGCTCGGTTCAGAAGCCTCTGTGCCATGGCTAGCTTGTGTCGAGGATGTATCGCTTATTGGTCGTGATGTCGTCCTTCGACGGGACTTCCTCTTTGTACTTGAAGTGGTATTTGCTCTGGCATTTTCAAGCCACTAGGTACACGGTTAGACATGCATCAGCTAACAACGGTTTGCAGTAGAGTGCTATCACATACTTGGAAGGTACATGTTTTGTTTCGGTTCCGACATCGTGTGCAGGGTGAAGAATAGTCCCCAGGTGGATTGTTGGGGTTCCTTTGAGCGTCGCACGCTACACGAGATCGGCGGCATTCATCGCAGCTGGAGAATTGAGTACGACGTGTAACGAGACGAGTTGACATGATTGGTTCGCTATAGTGGATGCGTTTTCATCTCGAATCTTGGAGGCAAGGACGAGTTGAGATGAGTTAAGTCGGATCCGGAGGATGTTGATGATGGGAAAAAGAAACAGGGAACTGGGGCTGGCATGGATTTCGAGATGCGGGGTAACGTTAGTGAATGCCGATCACCTAGTTCACTAAATCTGGGGTATCGTCACTGTACTTTAGTGGGCTGGAGATTTCCATCCGGTGGGATGGGCCATCATCCTCAGCTTCACCTTACAAACACGGGAATAATAAACGAACAAATGGCAAACGATACCAATTTAACGGTAGCCTCAATGTTATTTGCAAGGTTAATCTTGGATGAGCCCTTGCATCGAATAGAACGGTCGCCACCACTCGTTAGCTGAACCCAATTGCAAATGCGGAGGTTGACAGGGGTTATCGGAACCGAAGCACCACTACTGTGCAGTTCAACTTGAGGAGAACCATCAACCATGACAACATGACTCAATTCGAGTCGACACAATTTGACCGCAACAACAACGTCGGATCCGACCCCTACCAGAATGTGGAGCGAGAACCACCACCACCATCACCTTTTCGGTCCTCTTTTATGATGTGTCTAACCAATTCCGCCCTTGCCTTGTTACAGCTTCGTTTACGCCGTTCCCATCTGCCGCTTCCTCCGCCCACAAGCCTCTTACGGTTGTGACACTGCGTCTTTTGTGGCCCCCGTCCCACGTTAGACTTGAGATCTGCAATACAAGTAGCTAGGCTTTGCGGGGAAATCATGGGGAAGACAAGGGACGAGCCCCGACGTACTTAAAGACGTTGATCGTCCACGATCCCACGTTTTTCTGAACCTTTGGATCAAGCTTCCAACAGTTTTCTCAACCATGGCACCATACTCTACTCCCCCAAACGAAAAGGCAGAGGTCTTGGAGGCAGAGACAGCCCCTAATCGCCATCATGATGGAACACAAGTTGGTCGTATCGATGCTATGGCCACGGCACCTGGGGTAACACTAGAGTCTTTTTCCCATCTTGATGAAAAGAAGATTCTGCGCAAGGTAATACTACATCACCACTGCAGATGAACTTCAGCTAATCTTCCATCATTCTAGATGGATATGCGCCTGATCCCCATGCTAGCACTTCTCTATCTGCTCTCATTCCTCGATCGTACGTCACCGCGAGACTGACCCCAGTACCTGATCCAGCTAACCTTTTCCGCAGGAGGAAACATTGGAAATGCAAAAATCGAAGGCCTCCAGGAGGATCTCAACATGACCCCCGATGAATATAACTGGTGTCTTACCGTTTTCTTCTTCACATACGCCGCCTTTGAAGTCCCCTCCAACCTACTCCTCAAAAAGCTTCGACCTAGCGTTTGGCTTCCTACAATCATGATTGCTTGGGGTATCGTGATGACATTGATGGGAATTGTCCAAAATTACACGGGTCTTCTTGTCGCTCGCGTCTTTCTCGGCGTTACCGAGGCTGGTCTTTTCCCTGGTGTTGCGGTAAGTCAGCAAACTTTGACTTTCGTCCCGATTGCTGATAGGAGTTAGTACTACCTTACCATGTGGTACTGCCGACATGAAATCCAATTCCGACAAGCCCTTTTCTTCTCGGCCGCTTCCATCGCTGGTGCCTTTAGCGGTCTTCTCGCTTTCGGAATCGCAAAGATGGACGGTGTTGGTGGTCTCGAAGGATGGCGCTGGATCTTTATTCTAGAAGGAATCGTCACTGTCATTGTTGCCATCATTGCCTTTTGGGCTCTCTACGATTTCCCCGAAACTGCAGGCTTTTTGACTGAAGAGGAGCGTGCCTTTGTCGTTTTCCGACTCAAGTATCAGGGTCAGCAAAAAGCAGCGGGTCAGAGCCAGTCTCGTGTTGCTCAGAGTGATGAGTTCAAATGGGCTTATGTTTGGGACGCATTCAAGGACTGGCAGATCTGGGTCAACATCTTTGTCTACTGGGGTGTCAGTCTAACCCATTCTCAATATTATGTGCGTGATGCTAACAAGTTGACAGATTGTTTGTCCGCTCTACGGAATCAGCCTTTTCTTGCCCACCATTATCCGAAATCTTGGCTACAGTTCAAGCACTGCTCAGCTCATGACTGTGCCCATCTACATCACAGCAGCTATTTTGGCTGTCATTGTTGCATGGACTTCGGATCGAGTTGGAAAGAGGAGTCCCTTCATCGTGACGTTCCTCTGTGTCATGATTGTCGGCTTCTCAATGTAAGTCATGTCTCATTGTTAACTCATTGATTCAGCACTGACCTTTCTATAGGTGTATTTCTACCAACAACCCAAAGGTTGTCTATGGTGGAGTTTTTATCGCAGCGTGCGCTATCTACCCAGCCTTCCCCGGAGTCATCACATGGCTGGCCAACAACCTGTCAGGAAGCTACAAGCGAAGTGTTGGTATGGCTATTCAAATTGGTGTTGGAAACCTTGGTGGTGTAAGTGCTTGTCCTCTCCGGGTTCGTTCTACCTTACTGATAATTCTAGGCTATGGCATCCAACTTTTACCGACAAAAAGACGGTCCTCGGTACATTTTGGGTCATGCTTTGGAGCTTGGGTTCATTAGCGGAGGCATCATCGCTGCTCTTATCTTAATCTTCAGTTACAGCCGCATTAACAAGAGCCGCGAGAGAAGAATGGCAGCTGGCGAGCACGAGACTATCTCAGAAGAAGAGCTTTCTGCTAAGGGAGATAAGGCTGTGACTTGGCGATATATGCACTGAGTTTTCGACGCATGTACAATCCATGGGTATATCAATATATTGCGAGAAGGATTGATTTAGTCCTTTTCAATCTATACTTCAATACACTGGCTTAAACTATTGTTTACTTACTGGGCTACATTGCTATCGATGATACATCGAAATAGCGAGTACTGCGTCTTTATAGAGTTTTTATCCTGATGTAGGATTTTGGTACTGATAATGGATGTTTGCATCCTTGGGCGGCATCAGCCTTCTAAGATTATGGAGGAGCTTGCCTACAACGACATGTGTCCAAGGATCCACAGTGACCTATCTGCCATTTGGTTATAAAATTCTCATCTATTTTTCTGATCTGGCTTCTTTTACCTCATGACGATCAATCGAAAAGCGCGCCCTCAGATAGACTCTGGCCCCACTCAACCCCGCCCCTGCATTTTCCATCAACTTCGACTTATCACCTATTTATATCACCAGAACTCAGACATTTTACAGATATATCTTATTTCAATTTATCTGGATAAAGCTAGAAGAAATGTCACTCTACGTCAGAGAACTCAACATCAACGACCTGGAGCGGTCATTGGTCGTCGAAACTGCGGCATTTCCACCAGCTGAAGCAGCAACTCGCGAAAAGGTATGTGAACCGACAACAGGATGGCATTGATCTCACACACATTCACAGATCGAATACCGCTTGACAGTATGTCCGGAACTGTGCATGGGTCTATTCCTACGTGCAGGAGCTAGTTTGCCATCGACTATCCCTCAGGACATACCCTTTGTAGAAAGATCTGGGTCCAACGATGATGTGCTCCTGGCACACGTCATATCCACGAAGTCTACCAACAAGCCTGTTAAAGACGAGGATATGGACTACCCTCCAAACTGGAAGTCTGATCCTCAGGGTGACTATGATGTTGGTCACAAGAAAGATGGAAGAACAATTGCTCTTCACGCCCTTGCTGTTTCTCCCGACTACCAGAGATCTGGCTTGGGAAAGGCTATTATGCGAGCATACATCGAGCGAATAAAGCAAATGGATGCAGCAGACAGAATTTCAATCTTGACCTATGACCGCCTTGTGCCGTATTATCAAAAGCTTGGATTCGAGCACTACGGTAAAAGCGAGTCTGAGTATGCTGGCGTCGCCTGGCATGATCTAGTAAGCGAACCCTTCATTCTATCAAACTGTGTTTCTGACATTTTTACAGTCCTACATTATCTCTGAATCTCCATAAACAGGCTGGGAAGCGTTAAGATGGAGACACGATTACATACCTTTATAACTTGCCAACGGTCTATGATAACCTAACAATAGAGATCACAACTGGGAAAGATAGATGATTTTCCATGACTTGAAGAGCTCTTCTTCTCTTCGATTGTGTGCAAGGCAGCGAGATTTCGGTAAATAAACAACTACTTACTATTAATCATGCTCCGATAACCTCTCGCACATGTATAACGCTAGCGACTCGAGTCAAAGGAGTTTTCAAGGACCATAAACTCAATTAAATCCCTATTGGAAGAATCTTCAGACTATTGCTGTTTGTTAGATGTGGTGCTAAAAGTCGAACCCCAGCATGGTGATCTGGTCGACAGTATAAAGTCGATTTGCAGCCCAATAACGATATCAACATCAATAAGACAGCGTGGCCGAGTTGACGAAGACCAGTTCCAGTATTGACGCGGCGAAGAGGATTCTTGCATTCTAAAATGGGATTTTCGATAGACGACTATCTATGAGCCGCGGCCTGATAGTGGCGTCCTCTTGGAAAATCAATTTCAACACTCGGGAAATGTCAACTTCATTCCTCTTCAAGGGGGAAAGACTGATTGCAAAGCTATCGCTGAATATGACGGTTGCCCCAGCGGGGGAACTGTAATTAAGCTTTAAAAGAATCACACAGTTGGCTGTCCCATTCTTTCTGAGGATGCGTCTGCAAAGCCAAAGCCATGCGACCTTGACGTCAAGAAGCTTCGAAGTAGTCTTGCGGCAGCCGTTGTGAAACCCACTACTAGTTTGACCGAGATGCCTAGAAAGACTACGGACTCAGGTGCGAAGGTCATGGGCACTGGAGCAGATAATACTTCTGAGCCGACAAGCACTAGTGAGATTCGAAAGACAGACAGGGATGATAGCAGCGCCAATATTGATAACGGGGCACAGAGTCACGGTGTGTATGACATCAGTGCACTTTGACTGTATTCATTGCTTTGTCTTCCAGTATCATCCTTCCATTTCTTGTAAGACGCATCTCGATATTGTGCTGGCTCTTGGCGGTAGTGGAATGCTAGAGGCATAAATCAGGGTAAATGTAAATAAATATCATAAGAGCCTGTCCAAAGTAGCATAAAGTGACCAATTTGTCTTATCCATTGTACTGTGAGAGCCAAGCCTACTGGCACGACGATGGTTAGCCAAGACGAGCTAGTAGGGGTCGCAGAGTGGTTGCAGATTCAAGTCTGGGCGAAACAAATGTTGGAGTTGAAGGTGGAGCCAAAGAATGCTAGCATTTGTATGGGTGTAAGTAATTTTAGATCTTGGTAGCATTTACGGAGTACATGCTGTACATTGTCTATTTTGTTTAGGTGAGAATTAGTGCTGAAACGTTGGCCTCTGAGGTTTAGGAAACAAAGATCAATAGCCTAAAACGTGTGATCTAAGTATCGTGAACTGATCTACGTGGTTGATGCACAAAAGAACTGGCTTCAAGTAAGTCACTTTTTTACGAGAACGTTATATGAGGCTGCAGCAAGATGCGAGCAAATATTTCATATATACAAGAAATAAGTACGATTCCTTTCACTTCTGTGCAAAAGGCACATGAAGCTTACAATATCCACCACCAAAGAATTGACGGCTTTCAGACAGCCTATTCACCCTTATTTCTCAGGAGCAGAGAAACTGGCGACTGTCTCTGTGCTCAACAGATTTGCCACCTTAGTTGCTCTGGCAAGACTCGCCAGCAGCCTGCTGTTGCTGGGGCTGAGCACCACCTTGCTGGAAGGGGTTGCCACCCTGCTGCTGACCATCGTTTCCGAAGCTAGGCTGCTGCTGACCATTGCCCTGGTCCTGACCGTTACCCTGGCCCTGTCCTTGGTCCTGACCCTGACCGGCACCAGGCTGCTGCTGGCCATTGCCGGCGTCACCCTGACCGTTTCCAGCACCAGCACCGGTATCAGGCTGAGTAGCGTTACCGTTACCAGCACCAGTGTCAGGCTGAGCAGAGCTGTCACCACCAGTGGTAGCACCGCCACCGGAAGAAGCACCACCCTCAGAGACGGTCATGTGTGAGGATCCGCTGCTGAAGTAACCCTCAGTAGCAAGGATCTGGTAGTCGTGAGTACCAAGCTTCATGCCGTTCTTCTCCCAAGCATCAAAGTGAGCACCGACATCGATGCTACCAGTGGATCGGTGGTCCTTGCGAACGGACCAGTACTGCTCAAAGGTCTGGGTACCATCAATGGAGGGAGCGTTGGTACGGGTTTGGGTGAAGATGTCGTAGGTGCTGCCATCGACCTCGACAGTTCCCTTCTTCTGAGCTCCGGTGGAGGGGTCGTAGTCACCGAACTGCTCGACGATGTAGTACTCGATCAGAGGGTTTCGGGTCCATCCGTAGACGGAGAGGTAGCTGTTGCCGTTGGGCTTGTACTCTCCCTCGTAAGAGATGGTTCTAGAGAAGTCAGTATGAATTCGTAGTTGCTGTTTGAGAATGACCTACCGAGCCTTTCCGGGGCTCCAACCCTTTCCACCGACGACGTTGCCACCAGTCTGCCAAGACATGGTGTAAGAGCCGCCAGGGCCGTTCTCGTAGGTAGCCTCAGCGCCACCATCAGACCACCAAGAGTAGAAGAAACCATCGTGAGTACCAGAGCTGTTGGGTGTACCGCCTCGCTTGGCGAGCTTGGAGAAAAGGCCTTCGGGAGAGGGCGCGGCGATAGAACCAGCTACGAGCGACAGCCCAGCGAAGACGGAAGTAATGCGAACCATTTTGATAGAATAGAGTTGATTCCTGAATCAAGTAGAAAAGAAAAGAATGTATAAGAGTGAATGTAAAGCGAGTGATGGTGAGCTGAAAGGATGATTCGACAAAGAAGAGGCAGAGGAGATAGTAGATATATACTTAGTCAAGAAAAGAAAGTCTCTTGTTTCATAGGGTTGCTGAGGCTGAAACAACTACCGTGTGCTTACCAGGGCGGGCCGACCTGCCGATCGGACCATGTTAATGAAGGAGGATCGACTCGATAATTTTTCCGTCCGTTAAGCGACCGACTTGGCGAT
Organism: Fusarium armeniacum; assembly: GCA_013618295.1. Taxonomy (NCBI): domain Eukaryota; kingdom Fungi; phylum Ascomycota; class Sordariomycetes; order Hypocreales; family Nectriaceae; genus Fusarium; species Fusarium armeniacum. Next base: position 13,740 of record JABFER010000016.1, on the reverse strand, counting down.
TTGTCCATGTTTGTGAAACAGTGAATTCAATGCGTTGTTGCCGGCCAGGAAAGGAACATGAATCGATCGTGGGCCGAGAATGCCGATATGCCAAGGAGATATTCATGCTCTAGCAGGCCTCGTAGCGATATTTCCTCCGGCTAAATGTGACTTCGAGATCTTGTGTAGTATTTTAATCTTAATGTTGGTTTGATATAGAACGTCATCACATCATTCATGAGACTTGATGTGATAATAATGTTTGCATCATCAGACAACTATATCGTGTTTGGTGTTTTGAATGCATCCCTTCTCTTGCAACGAAACAACAGTTTACAAACGAGAAATACCATGGAACGACTCGTATCGTTTCCTGTCAACTAAACTCAAATTCTTGGTTCTTGATGTCGAGCTTAACCATGTTGGGCCACAATTAATTTCGATTGAAACATAGTGTGACCGTAGTCGAAGACGCGTCTCGGGACTTTTACCCACCTTGGCATTCGACGAACCTTGCTCAACTTCTCAACTTGAAACATGGCAAAAAGCCAGGTCCAGTTGTCAAAGTTGGATTGTTTCAGGTACAGTAACCGGCTAAGAGGCTATTTTTGATCTGTAGCTCTCAAGACTGAAAGGGAAAAGTGATGATGTTGATTGCCACCACTGGAAACCTGTTTTTATAATGCGATTGGATGGAAATAATTGTGTTTCCGATAAACGTTTATGGTATTAATGCCGCTGTCATCGGGAATTATTCGACAACTTATAACTTGGTGAAGCGACATTCCCTTTTAGCCGCCAGGAGTGATATTGTCGATAGCTACCACCGTACAAGGCTGCAGTTAATATGGATAAATACTAGACAAACCTTCGGCAACCAAATTAATCTACACATATTAAAATGCGAAGTAAAAATTATCCTAAGGAAGGATAAGCTTTACTGACATTTAGCCTAAGATATGAAAGCGGAAGCTTCCGCTGTCTTTGCGAAATCCACAGCATCGTATTCAGCTTGGGCTTGGACTAGATACTGGTCTTTGCACTCGAGTATAGCCGAACTGTGACAAGCTACGGGTGTCCTGAAAACGACCCTTGCTTTTCCAACGAGGCCCGAGCGACTGAGTGGATCACAAGTTCGTTAACAGATCAGATAAGTCAAGGGTCGTCATTTCGGTGGGCTTGTTTCTCTGTCCAAGTCATCTGTATTGTCTGAGACCTCTATCGTGTTCTTTGATCTAATTTTCGGGCCTTATCACTCTCTGTAGTACTTCATTACTCCGATGCATTGCAACAATGGCGATACCTGCTACCACATCTGTCCCAATAGGGTTTTTCATGACGTTCCGTTCTTCTGACTTGATACTTCCTCTCCAATGTGAAGCAAAACCCTAAAATTGTCAGTACGGGGTAGGTTGAAAATCATCTTTTAAAGAGACACTCACCATGAAATTCTCCAGTACGGTTTTCCATTCAAACTCTTGCACATCCCCCTGCTCCCTCCGTTATCAGGCGCCACATCCGCACAGCACCAGCCATCATCCGCAAAGTCAAGGGACTTTTCACGAAACAGTTTTGCGGCAAGTGTCTTGGCGAGTCCTCGTCGACGATACGGTTCCTGGACATAATTAGCTTTGACTCGTCTCAGTCAACGTTTGTATACTTACTTCACAGTGAAGACTGATGAGTGAACCGTCGAAACCTAATCATGGTTAGAGTTGAGTCACGTAATCAAAATTGAAAGACAATACCTAGGAAAGCCCAAGACACAGGGGTTCCGTCTTCGAGCTTAATCATCAGACTTGGCATGCGACGCAGGATCTGTCTATAATAATTCATCAGCAAGACACCTAACGCAAGTTGTCAAAACATACACAGTCCTGGGGATATCAGTTCGTGAAATGACAATCCGGCAATCATCCTCTGTCGCCGTTCCCCATATCATTCCCTCGGGCAACTCCACTTCATCCTTGGGTATGTCCTCGTACTTGAAAAGCCACTTGTCATATGCTCCTGTTTCGCGTGGTTGTACTCGCCCTGTTTTGTACAGAAGCTCACGAACAGAGTCGTGAAGTGTTCCAAGCAAGACAGCATCGCCATATACAAGTTCTCGACCATAGTCCTTTGCTATCTTGATAATCTCTTGGACAATCCTCTCAAGTTGCTTCTCATAAATTGTCGTGTCTTTGGTCGTAACTTGGTCAGGGTGTTCGTAGGTGGAGTAGATCCATGCTTGTGTGTCAGGACCACCCCCCACGTCAATATACATGGCCGTGAATTCCTTGGGGGACTCTTCGGGTTTGGAGTCAGCTGCAAAAATGACCTTTGCTGTTTCTCGTAGTCCCCCTTCCAACTTGGTGAATTGTAGTCGACGAAGGAGGGGTAAAGAGTAGGGTAACTGGTTGGTCAAGAGCGTCAGCAGCCCCGTTGGAACGGTAGAATAAACCTCGGCCAAATCAGTCATTGTTGCTCTTCTCTTCAACTTGTTCATCCGATCAATTAGAGAGGGAAGTCGAGAAGTTATGACTCCGATTTAAGTACCTCGAGTTGTGAAAGACGAATGAGTCAACCATTATCGCAAGGCTAAATGTCGGTTATCTAAATATTGTGACACATGAAGCAATAGTATCAGGGCAAGAGTCATTTGATAAAAGTTATCTCGTGAAACAATTAGCGATAACATTGAATTCCAGTATCAATCTTCCGTATGACTCAACACCTTGATAGTATTGATTGGCTCTGTTTCATTGTTTGCCATGCTTTGTCTAGGCATTTCCCACTTAAAGTTATTGTCCATGCCGTGGTGTTTTCTTGCCGTAACCTCAAAGAGGAAGGACCAATCCAATAGGTGCAGACTGATTTTGTTTTTGCTGCTGCTACTTCGAGTCCAAGATTGTCATGTCAACAACTCACCACCTCACCACTTCAATCACAGTCCGTTTTAATCGCAGCCCAGCTTGTGTTAAAAACACCTTAATAAAGATTGACTCATCCGAAACTGGGCATTTGTTTGTAATTTCGTCCCTCATTTCCTCACGTCTCCTTTTCTTCCCCAGCCAACACTAGAGATAAATGCTAATACTACAACCAAAACGCCAATACGAGTCCACTGATGACACTGAGAATCCACGTGGCTGCTTCTGATTTCTTGAACTGGGCCTTCTTGTATCCAATTCCCAAGTCAAAAACCAAGTGCCGGATTCCATTGATAAAATGGTACGAAAAAGGGAATCCCAGTAGGCCAAACTTGATAGCCGCCTTGGCAACCAACGGCAAAGCACCAAAAGCCGAAACCAAAGTTGTAGAATCAAAGCCTAGTCCGAGATAAGGAGCCACAGCGTGAGCGCCTAGTGTGAGATATGCTGTACCTCCCACGATAAGACCAGTGATTCTAGTCCAAGCCGAAGCACTGAACCAGATTTGCTCGATCTTATAGATACCGAGGTTCGGAGTGACAGGGCGGTTCAGTCGCTGTTTGACAAGAATCTGCTGACCTTCTTCAGGCTTCAGCTTTGTGATGATGGGGGCTCTAGGAAAATGTTAGGGCCGTTCTCATTAGGTGAAAGTTGAGATCTAGGGATGTTGACTTCGAGACTCACTGTGACTGTTGAGACAACAAACGAGCAAGGGCTATTCTGGTAGTGTTCCGAGTGAGAATCATGCTTGGTCTCACCGAAGTTGCTAATGCATTCATTAGTGACAGTGGTCTCGGTAGGTAGAAAAAGTACACACCGCGCACAGCAGCGAGGCCGACTCTTTGGAAACTCATGATTAGAAAACAGACAATACTATAGGTCAACACCATACAAAGGATAGGGAAACTGTAGCAATCTAATCAAAAATTATCCCTTAAAATTGGTAGAACTCAATCCATCAGATCATGCCTCAATTGTGCTCAGCTCCGGAGCGTCCGATGCTTATATACAAACGACATGACATGTTGGGCAAGCAGATCTTGGCATTGGCATTCTCATTTCCGGTTTCAAAATCCTTCTTGCGCGAATCATCCCCCAATCGGATTATTATGATTGTTCATCTGTTATTTAACGTATGCCGAGGTTCCATAAAGGTTCTGTGCGCTCCGGTACTCGATATGCGGCGCCGGATATTGATATCGCGCCCGGAGTCGTGTCACCGACCAAGTCAATTGATTCAACAAAAGTGAACCCGAATACAGCTATTTCAAACAGACAACTGGTACAAGATAACCATGTGGTTTATTCTATCAAGATTCATCTAAAAATCTCCAACGTATTCTACTACTCTATAAAAACAAAATCAGACTCAGTGCCCGACTGAGAATTGCACGCTAGCTATAAATTCTCTGCTCCCTTGTCCTACGGCGCAGCCACGAACTCGGCAAAATCGGGTAATTCGGGTAACAAAACGATGTGCGACAAGATCACTCTGGTCTCTGTTTCTGGATCTACTGGGAGTCAGAAGTAGCGGAAGGGGTAGATCCAGGAGGGGATCCAGAAGGCATTCCAGAGGGAGGACCACCGGCTCCGCCACCAGGGGCACCACCGCTGTTTCCGTTGGCAACACCACCCTCCTTGTAGTAGTAAGCAGCAGGAGTAACAGAGTTGGAGACAGTGGTGTTGATGCCGAAAGCGAGCCAAGCAAAGAGACCATCGCTGACGCTGTCGCCGAGAAGAGTGTACTCCATGATAGGGTCGACACCATCGGTGCTGAGCTCCTCACTCAAGATACCGTCATCCTCGTTAAGGGTAATCTCTTGAGTGTTGGAAGCATAAGGCTCAAGAGTTTCCACCTGAGAGATGAGATCCTGGTCAAAGAAGGCTTGTCCGACATGGCTAGCATAGTTGTCGCTGCCCAGAGTGTGGTTGGCAAGGAGAGTGGCGTTGGTGTGAACCATGACATGGATGTGAGTCGCTCGGCTGGTGTAATGACCGGGGAAGATGGACTCGAACTGAGCAACACCATCACTGTCGGTCTTCTGGATTCCTCGGAGCCAGGTATTGTCGATGTTCGTTTCGTCGGAGCTGTCGCCGTTGCCGTTTGCGATGACGCCGGAGTAAACGCCGGTGGAGTTGCAGTGCCACATCTCGAGGTAGACGTTGGGAACAGGATCGCAAGTCTCGACGTCGATAACCTGGTAGTCAAGGACGATGTTGAGACCATCTTGCTCTTCGACGACATTCTCTCGGACGTACTCGCCAGCGACGTCTATTGTGCGTCAGTATGTGTATCTAGATCATTGTATGGAGGATATCTTACAGTAAGGACCCTGGGTGACCTCAGGGGTCAAGACACAAGAGTTGATGCTAGCGAAAAGGGCAGCAGCATCAGTGCACTCGGTGAAGCCTTGATCGGTTTGGTTGTGAGAAGTGTTCAGGGCGTCTTCAGCTCTCTTCTTCAAAGCGCGCTTGGCACGAGCCTTTTTGACTTGAGCTGAGCGACGAGCGACGTTTCGGGCCTCAACGCCACGAGCCTTGAGCTTGGTGGAGCAGTGAGCGAGAGAGGATCTCTTGACGGAGCTGAGAAAGTCGCGGCGCTCTGCGGCTTCATGGGCGATGTCGTGTCCGGGATGGGCTGAAGCAATGCTGGCTACGAGAGCGAAGCTTGCGAGGACGTTCTTGATGGAAGGCATTCTGGCGGTGATTTGTGAGGTTGGAGGTGATGGTGGTTTCTGAGGTGTTTGGGTGACTTGGATGAATGAAGGGTTCGATTGACTCTGGGAGTTGTCTGCTTTTATGCATCTTGAGTTCCAAGAGTTGTCTTTGGTTCGTTCATGTTTGTCGTTGTCGATGACAGCCCACATACCGTACGGCCTCCCTCAACAATACCGCCATGGTAGCATATAGAGTGAGGCGCATGGAAATTCGCGGTGACTGACGCGTTACATCGAAGACATTGAGAATGACGATCTCTCCCAATGGAGTCAGTCGAATGCTAGTGAAGAAGCTAAACATGAAGCATAACCACAGACGGCAACTAGGTGGAATACTGCCGAGGGAGGCATCTGGCATGACGCAGGGGTCATCGTTGCCTGTCCTATGAGAAGACTTGTAAAATCATATCCGTGCGTGTCAGTGTACAAAAAGGTGACGACGATTGGTTGTTTGTTGTGGCTTTTTCTTGGTGTTGACACACGCAAGCTACCGAGCCTTGTGGGGAGATTCGGCTCCCACATCCCGACTCCCGAAAGAGGCTGAGTTTGCAGCCAAAGAAGGGTGAGTTTTTAATAACAACAATTGATGATTGCGATTGCGACCGCGACTGCATGTGTAGTCCAAACATTTTGCTATTATAATTATTCCGATTGGTCAATGGCAGAAACTCCCCTTCTTGTGAGATTTGCAAAACTGGACCATTGCGGATGCAAGCCGGACACAGGGATAATACATACGATAAGAGTGTTTTTTCATGTCTCTCAATTGAATTGGCAACCACTACACTAAATGATTGCATGAATGCTATGATAGAATAATTAGAGTTCTCTAGTTTAGATGATGACTTCTTGAATATTGTTAGTTTAGGGTGGGGCTGTCGTAAAGTGTTGTTGTGAGATTAACAAATGCAGGCATTTCATTTCCCCTGGCCTTTGATATCCACAATCATCGGCAGATGGTAAAAAAGAACATGGACCTCCGTTTGCCATGTGGGTTATTCTGGAGTTCTGCTTCCTAGAGTTTATCTCCTTTAAACGACATACTTCGTAAAGCCACATACCAAGCCCATGGGTTTTTATCAGCGTCAGATGGAATTCAGAACTGCACTAGAAGTTTCCAGATGCGGCTTCGAATGTTATCTGACTTTGGGACAGCAGAGCATGTGACGACCAAAATTGGACAGAAGAAAATAGTTAGTCCAAAAGACCTCTTTCATGCGCCATAAACTGTCAAATCATTCTGTCCTCCATGTCGAGATTTGTTGTTACCCTATGGTCTGGATAGTAGAGCTCGATTGTTTGTCTGACGCCTCATTCCTGTGGCAGAGTTAATGCTCAGCCGCATTCTTGTCTGGGCTCGTGGTTTCTTTGCTGTCACTACCTCGGTAGGAGCGAGAACGTGCGGTGGCGCTTAGACTGAACCAACGCGTCGGTCCGCTAATCTATAACTAATTTAACTTCCCCTCGCGTGGGAGCTCCATGCGATCTTGACCATTCTAGCTAGCCATTCTAAATCCAATGGCCAAGGCGGAAGCTCTGCGGGATTTAATGGAGATGTTTGTATGGGAGCAATGACAAGACTGCATTGCATTGTTGTGGCATATCTTGAAGGACCCTCAATGAGTGTCACTCCAGCCAATGGGCCATTATCAGTACGACCCGAGGCGGTCAGTCAGTTAATCTCATGGCGTTTCCAATCAAAGGATTGCAACACGTTCTCACCGAATCCTGTGCTCTGTCTATTACGCGGGGAACCGGCTAGATCACTGGGGTCTAGGAATGGTGGCTTTTCGATGGAGGGATACGTACTTCTCCCCAGTACAATACCTACAGGTACCTACCTACCTGCCAATTGGACTCTAAACCCAGGCACGATGCAAGGGAGACCTTTACGAGGCACAAGCAACGCCCGAGAGTGCTCGGTTAAAAACAACCGGCGAATCAACTGTAGTATCTATCAGTCAATAGTCAGTGCGGATGCATCTACTTTATCAGTGGCATCATTTCGCTCGAGGCCGTGTCTTGAACTCCCAAGCCACTTTGGCCCGGAGACATGGTCGAGCCTCCCCGATGAGAGAGTTATCGATGCAAGTGCCTCACTAGCCTCCCCAATCTCATCACATCTGATAGAGTTTGAAGCTATTCCCTAGCGGCTCACTACAGCTGAGGACCATTAGTCTCAGGTCCAGATTCAATCGAAGCTAGATAAAGTGCTATTACCAACAGGAGAGACACGGCTTTTCAAAATTCCTTAAAGCCCGACCCTATCTTGCCCGCTGATCATAATTTTGGGGATCTCCCATCATTCCTCTTTTCTTTCCTGCCCACTCGAGCGTCCGATATCAAAATGTCCGTCTCCGAAGTCGACAAGTACCTGTGGTTGGCGTACTGCAAAGCAGTCCAAAATGCTGTTGGCGGTCTGCCTGGACACAAGCCTGCCCTTTTCTTTACCAAGAAGGCTCAAAAGGCGCCCGTTGCATCTCCTGATGTCGATCCAGCCTACACAAACTATGGCATCAACAATATTATCAACAATTTCCTGCAGACAAATGATTTATTCTTCGATCCATCTCACCATAAGACCTACACTCAATGTCTCCTCGAGTAAGATAACCAACCCTTGATTGAAAGCATGGAGCTAATACAGAACCAGATATCTACTCTCGGTCAAGATCGTACGTAATCTTCACCAGCAATACAAGCATTTCTAACAGACTTTAGGGCGATGAAAATCAAACTCGTATCACCATGACAGGACGAAACCTAACAAGCGCACTTGATCAAGCTCTGCGTGAGAGGGAGCGCGCACTGGATAAGTTTGAGAAGGAAGAAGGTTACGGTTTGACTGGTGAAGAAGACTTTTCTCAGTGGTGGCCTTCGCATGCACCAGCATATTCTGCTGCCAAGTCCAAGGTCGAAGCTGTGGCTGCAGATTACAAAGCTCTCCTCCTCAGCGCTGGAGGCCCAGCTGCCAATCAGCTGGCAAGAGATTTCAACAGGATCATCCAAGCATTGATTGGTGGGCAAGCTGTTGATGGGTAAGCAGCCGGGTGTTTACTGAGTTTGAATATTATCTAACATGTATAGAATCACCATGCCAGCTTGTCACGCATCAGCTGAGATCACCAGAGAGCTCCTCGAGAAAGACAGAACACCGCATGCCATCACTTATGTCCCTGAGTTCATCTCTCCACAGTACACTTCCCAGATTGAGCACTGGATGAACGGAGTTGGCGACGGAGATTCAGCTACACAGATTAATGTTGCAGATGGAAAGCACGTCGACGAGTCTGACTTTGGTCATGCTGCTACAGACGGCTTTTCTTACGGCCCATGGCTGTCATTCTCGAGCGGTAAAGGAAGCACGAATGAGAAGCCTTTGTCTTTTGGTTCTGTCGATACTGATACGAACCTGGACGTTCAATTCTCATACGACGAGATTCAAACTATTGCCGTCCCAGCTGGTGACTGGTAGGTTCTACAATCCCGTGAACACATAGAGCATACTAACATTACTCCACAGGAATGTCCCCAGTCCTGGTCGACGATACCAACTTTCCAGCACAGCTTCCGAAGAGTCTCGCAAGCTTGCCTTCCCGGATTATCTCGTCGTGGTAAGAAATCTCGGTTTCAAAATTAATATCCGAGACGACAAGCTTGCCACACAAGTCGACGACATGTTTGACCAAGCGAAGGAATCGGGAGGCTCTGTGCGTGTCTTTGGTATACCTGCTACTCCAGAGGGTGACCCCGATAAAGCTACCGAGGAGAATGCGCATGTTGCTGAGTGGGATCGAGGGAATGGAACGCTCTTGGTTCGACCCACCACCGACGCTGGTTTCGCTTCTGTCGTCGCTCTTGTTGGTGAGCTTAATATCAGCCAGTAGCATAAACCCAGCGTCTCTCTTCCTAGATAGTTACGGCAATAGTTTACTAGTCATGTCAATATTAACCATAATGTGTCGAAACATAGGTCTCATATCCCATCACAACTAACAGTTGACGACAGACACTATTAGACAACAACGACTGAGAACTCTTTGAACTAGAAATGACACACTGCATTATACCCATCTCCTCTACCTACTTCCTTATTTCAGACCCACCAAAAACTCACCGCTTGCAAAAAGCTAGTGCAGAACCCACAACACCATGTAGATGGCCTAGGATACGACACAAAAAAGGTATGTCGACAACGGCAGGATTCGAACCTGCGCCCCCGAAGGGAACTGCTTACAATTACTAATTCGAGGCAGTCGCCTTAACCACTCGGCCACGTTGCCTTGTTGACATCTTGTTGATAGTCGGCTTGATTTTATGCATCATGCTTCTATGTCAACACAGAAGCTCATCAAACCAGTCGTCTGACACACACAGCTACTCCAGCGCTGCCGCTACTTAGAAGATACTATTGTTATCTACGGCCTCTGTTCAAACGTATGGTGCATCTCAGACTTGTTGTATCACTCAGCTGTTGATATCACATTGGAGGGTCACGTGCAATTATGAATAAGGTTGTGGACTGGGTTTCAACGCTCGACCCCACTCTTCCACGTTTCCACGTTTCACCCCACCATGTACCCAGTGTAACCAATCAGATCTGCAGGTTCGAATTCTGCCGTTATCATATTTATTTTTATTTTCGCTGTTCTCAATTTTTTATTGCACCGAGAGGGCATCGTCAAACCAGTGTGGAGGCAAGTGACAACATAATGACTATAGGCGCTGTGATATCACTAGTGTGTTTAAAAATATGCTGTCTTTGATTTCAGAATTATAAATAGCAGTGGTTGTGCTGATGGTCTCAGAAAGCTGCAAAATCATCTGGACATGATGCCGTTTACCTCTTTTTGGCCATATTCGTGGTTATTGGTCCTGTTCCTGCATTGACAGTGCATATGAGGGTATATGAAGAAACTATAGCCGTTCTGATGAACAGCTATAGCTGCTTTATAAGTCTTCGAGTCGCTGGGGGTGTATCTGAAACCTCGGTCGGGCGAGTAAAGCGAAAATGAGTTGTTTTGTATACAGATTTACAATGACCCGAACCAAAAGTCAAAACCGAAGAAGCAAGGGTTTGTTCGCATGCATTTGAAAAATGACTAAGCTCTTTATCTGCCTGCATTTCTTCGACTCAGCCCCGCAAGACCGTATGAAATCTCCCACGAATATCGTTCAATAAGTCAATCACGTTACAAGACGAATTCGTTGTCATATCACTAGTCATAATTTATCCGAGTATGACAGACCCAATGCGATCTTTCCAATATTTCCACGTATTGTCGTCAGACCTCCGTTTACTCGAACTAAATCCTGGAGAGTCGAAAGACCCTCTTACTGGTACCATATTACATAGAACCTTCCAACCCAACGAAGGAAAGATCCCAGAGTTCGATGCCATATCATATTGTTGGGGCGACCAGTCTCAACCTGATTCCATCGCATTATCGCAAGAGAATCACATACATTTGGAGCAGTCGTTCCAGAATCCTTCTATAGGACAGTTACCTATCGGCAAAAACTTGGCCACAGCTCTAAGAGCTCTCCGGCATCCTCAAAGAAAGCGATTACTATGGTGTGACTCTATCTGTATAGACCAGAACGACCTGAATGACCGTTCTGTCCAAGTTCAGAAAATGCACCACATATACTGCTACGCTGCGTGTGTAGTAGTATGGCTAGGTCCAGAAACCTCCTGGAGTGTCCTGGCGATGGATTCATTGCGGTCATGTTCTGAACTGGTCGAATCGGTCACCATGAATTATAGTGTAGTCAGGCAGTTTTTCACATTCAAAGATCCAGCCCATGCCAACGGGGGACTAGCAAAAGATGGCCTCCCGCTGAATATGGACCAGTGGCGGGCCATTGAGGAAATGTTGGCACTAGACTGGCATAAACGCTTATGGACTCACCAAGAGGTCGCTCTGGCAGACAAAAAAACATGTATCGTGATGCTTGGTCGCGAAGAGATACCTTGGAAGCAATTCCATGACGCAGTCAGCGTCATATGTTTCCTTACAGGCCCACCATCCCATGTTATCAATGATCTAGTTGCATATAACCAGAATGCACAGGTTGTCGGAGACAGACTACTAGCTTGTGCCGACGACATGGGAAAAAGCGACAGCTGGCTTGGGGCCCTCCCTGCCACCAAATACTTCGAATGTTCAGATGACCGCGACAGGATATACTCTTTACGCGGTCTTGTCGAACCAGATGTGGCTGAATCGATTGAGGTCGACTACAACAAGTCTTTGAAGCAGATATTCACTTCAGTATGTCTTGACGAAATAACACGGCAGCGGGACCTCGAGTTTCTGTCGTACTGCAACGCAGCCACAAGCCCAAGCTGGGTAGCAGATTTGGAAAGACCGTGGGGAGATCTTACAGTGGATTCTAACGCGGGAGGCAGTTCATCACCTGCAGTAGATCTCATCGAGCCATATGTGTTGGAAGCGGCTGGAGTAGCATGTGATGAGATTTGTGACGAACCTCGTCCTCTTTACCCTAAAGAATTAGTCGAACCTCTTAGCGAATTTCGACAAAGGATCGTTGATGCATTCTTGTCTTTGGTTTCGGAGGAATCGCTCCAGGATGACTCAATTCTTGATCAACTGATAATGATCCTCACCTACGGGCAGGTTAGGGACTACAGTATGCAAAGGCTACATACCCCTGAAGTGTATTCACTTCATAGCCTACAGGACTGGAGACAAAAGATACGACAGTGGACGAATAGCGAATATGTGTGTGGGACAGATAAGGTGCAGAACCCGTGGGAGAAAGACGAGGTGTATTTACGGAGCTTACCCGTCGGAGGATCGGTACATGGCTGTGTAAAGACATGTCGTGGAACCTTTATCCGCGTTCCTATGGAGACTAGGAAGGGAGACACAGTCGTTGTACTTCTCGGCCTGTCCACATCGATTATTCTACGGCGTCAAGCCAGAGAGAACTCCTATCTCGTCATCGGTCCAGCGTATCACCCTGATTTCTCAGCAGCTGAAGCCTTTCTAGGCAGTGACTTTCACGGATGGGGAAGGCTATGGCATCGCGAGTTTCTTCTGCATGGTTTTGTTAAAGAAGGACATTCTATCCGTTACACAGACCCCCGGCTGGACGGTGTCCCTTTTGGTGATGGATTTGAGGAGATTGTACTTGACGATGGCAGGCCATTCTGGGGCAGAAATGGACCTAGGGACCTTTCGATAAAAGACCCAAGAATGTCAGAAGCAGCATTGAAGGAGAGGGGCGTCCCTATACAGAGATTTCGGCTGCTATAGATCTGACGATTTGGCTTACTTCTCACGACAGCTGTTATATAGTGTGGTTTATGTAGATAACGAAAGAAGATTCTCTCTTGACTGGGTGATGAGGCCTTGACCTTGTGAAGCTGTGACTCTTCCACAGAACTAATGAACTTGGCGGGAACCTTTATTTTCCCCTATGTTTGGTCGTACATACTCAGTGTATTTGCCGCACGATATTTTCTCGAGTGTGCACTCGTGCCCTGTGCATCATACTGTAGAAACAACACAAGTTACACATCACATGTCATCCATAGTTTGCCTTTAAAGATATCAAAATACAATCTTCAGTCAACTGGTTAGATATACGTTGTTTTGATCCTTCCTGTGCATGCCATGTCTCAATTCTGACCAGGGGTGATTCAGATTGAACCAAGTTGGTGCAGTCTAGTTTCCCGTTAACCTGTCAAGCCAATATATACTGTTACTTTGCCAAAACCTCTATGTTTACCATCGTAAATGTCCAGTAAACAGGTGGTAATCTCAACACTAACGACATGGGACAAAGCAATCATATGTACAGTTTGCCTGACAGTATTTACTTAGTATTACGTGGTAGTTTTCAATTTAGTCGTAAGAAATCACCTTGGCGGTTGTTGACAGCTGGCAGTGCCTGGCACCCGTCACTTGAACTTGAATCGGCCTCATCAATGCGCGTCACGTTAGGGCTTCCGCACATTTTAGATATTCTTCTTTTGTTTATCTTTCTCTGCCTTCTTCTCCTCATCTGCACCGACATCTGCACCGCTCATTATTGCACATTATTGCATCAACGCAACTTTTCACACACGCAATACCTCTTTACAAACGTAAAGAGACGACTCA